>APFE031280442.1:0-21495 GCA_000404065.3 Pinus taeda | reverse complement strand
TGGACTTCAAATCAGGCCTGAGCTAGATATTAAAAGACATAACTCATCCCTAAAACATGGCCTTCAAACATCAAAGCATGTCCTCTGAAACTCGGCCTTCAAACCACATAACTCATCCCCTTAAACTCGGATTTTGAAAAGAAAGTATTCATCCTTGAAAAAGATAAATAAAACATACAAAAGATCTTCCCCAAGCAAAAAGACAAAAATCCTTCAAATATGTGCCAAAACCTTCCATAGAGAACTACTTCAACATAGATGCATTTCACTTCTTCTTAGTTCATGAGGTATGAACCTCAGACCTTCTCCCTGGCTCTACTAAAACTAGAACCAAATTATTGAGTCGAGTGGTTAGAGAAGTTCATTTTCACACCTATTTATTTGTGTTTGGATTTTTGGTTAGGGTTGACTTGTCCACTAGTTGGGATGACTTGCTCAATTGGCATAACATATAGTGAGTATTAAGAAATTCATTTATCCTCAACTTTGAGAATTTATAAAGAATTCCATATATGATTGGAACGGTGTTGGAAACAACTTTCTAACCATATATCTTAGGCCCCCATTTGAGCTGGGTATTTGGAGAAAATTAACCTTCAAAGGTAGAGTACCTAATCAGATGGTTCATATTAAAAAAATATTTGATATCTCCTCATTCCTATAGAATTAGAGGGAGTTCCATATAACGTTGGAAAAGTATCATAATATCTTATTTGACTATATAATTTACTCTTTCATTTGGACAACCTTTGACATCAACAACAACCGTTTTCAACACTCATCACTTCTAAGTTAAGCAAATGAAGAATCTTCTATTCTACATGTGTTGTGATGTCCATATGGGCGAGCCAGTAATAGGTCTAGTTTTATGGTGATTGGTTTGCAAATACCCATTAGATGAAATTTCAAATGTCAGTGGAACAAGATGATCCATGTTCATGTTCTAATTTTCTCTCTTCCATTTGGTTACTAAAATTTGAAGGGGATTAAATTTGTTATAATTCTCGACCCCATTACAAGCAACTTGTCTACCATAACACTGATACCAATATTCTCATCATGATTTGGCCTTGCTTTCCTCCATCCCAAGTTACCAAACCTTATATTCACTACGATGTTCATATCATCTAACCTCATATCGAACTCTTGGATTCCATGCTAAGGAAAAGCAAAATCCTCTGCCGTATGTGCATTGTAACCTGAAGGTATAATTCAGTGGAGGAAAGCAACACATTGATCTGAAGAAAAGAAGAAAATAAGCATGATGGGAGAGATATTGGCCTCTAAAGGTTGGGAGAAGCAACTATGGTGATCTGAAGCATTTAATATTAAAACGAAACATGGGCCTATAGTGTAAGACCTCAAAATAAAACAGTCATCCCCAGTGATTCCCAACAATGTAAGGCCCACCACCCTTGTTGCTATGCTACCTCTTAATGCCATTGATCCTACTCCAAAATTGTACATCGCTTGGGTTTAAGCTCATTTGTGAGCAATTGCTAGTGGTGGTGCTAAGCTATTTTTCCTCCTCTTTTTCGCTCCACGCATCCTTGGCTACCACCCTTGAATGTTAATCAGGTGCTCAATATTTAGCTCAAAACCTCAATGATCGCACCCGTCTCAGAAAAAGGATCTGAATGCAACTCGTTTCACTGAAAATCAAGTTCGTATGAGGAAGATGTCACGTTCCATCCACTTTTCCAAACAGAAGAAATTTTTAAAAAAATTGCAGAGTCAATAGTCTGTACTGCTAATGTGGCAAGTGACTGTGCAAGGTCAACATTGGTCAACAATCCAATTAGGCCTCGAAAAGTGTCATATTTTTGTTAGTTATCAAATATGGTGACGTGGCATGATTTGTTTGGTTATTGGGGGACGAATGAGGAGGGGACAAGTGGCAAGCCTAGAGGTTGCCACGTCTCCCTCCCAAAAGGTCAGCTCAGTGTGCAGTGGAACAAATTTTGTGGCAGGCTGGGTGGTCGAACATGGGACCTGTACTAAACAACCGCAACACATTTCCATTACACCACCACATTACTGCTTAACCATTATGTTTACCGCACCTATTTCAAGTTTAATGTAATGCAAGTTGGGGGTTAAGAGGGCCAACTCGCAGGCCAACCCTCCCATGTGAACGCTCCATTGGTGGTTACGGTCATATGTATTCAACAGTCATCATAAATTGTGCCACATAAACCATAACCATTAGCATTATGCCATTACATGTGTCTGCCTCCACCAACACCACCGAAGTTAACGATTATTAAAAATGTGGTTTGCGTTAATCACGTTTAGTGGTTAATTAAGTGCGTTTTAAAATTAATTAACTCTAGTTTAACTTGGCAGAAATTATGGCAGACCTCCAGAATTGGTGCTAACTCTAGTTTTAGTGGATTCAATTGGAGTTCCTCCAGTTTTAGAGGATTTTTCCTAGGGAATGCTTTTCTGACCACAACTGGAGCAAAATTTGAACAAATTGAGCTAGAAAAAAGGTGTTCCTAGCTAATTTGAGCATCCTTAACACATTGAATAAGGTTTAAGGAGCATTATAGCTTTGTAAACAACATTTTTTTTACCACATTGAGCTAATACAGAGGCCCAGACCATGGACGCTAGACCAAGGAGATGTAGCCCAGGACGGGTGAAATCCTTCATCGAAACACTGTGTTAAGAGTTCATGTTGATGGTTTGTTGTACTTTTCATTAGTTTTTTTCAACACTTGTTTTTAATGCTATTTTTCTCATGTATTTCACCTAAAACTTGATAAAATTTACATGTTTCTAATCATGAACACCATAAGAGAAACATGCACAAGAAGCAATTGAAAAGCATTTTCTTGTAAATCTGAAATTGAAATTAGCACAACAAAAAAAACATTCAACAACATATCAAGTAGCTCAACAAGTTGAGTTGAGAGAGTGGGAGCATGTGAAAAACTATCAACTTCCAATTTGAAAATGCAATCATTGAAATCATATTGAACTAAGTGGAATATTCAAAAATCATGAGAACTTAGTCAGTTACAACTGCCTCACATGGAAATGGTCATAGATGAATGACTTACTTAATTTATTTGAATCCCAAAAGACGATATCTAATATAATGCACTGCAAAAACCCCTCAATACTTAAATAGTTCAATACTCTAAATTAATAATTTTGAAAGACTTTGGATTCATGTAGAATGTCTTTATAGGATAAGAAACAACAATATATTGGTAGGTCAATAGAAAATTTATGACATAAGAAAGTTGAAACACTATCCACAATATAATTTTCCAACTGCAACAATTTTTTTAACCATGGTAGTATACCTTCTCTATAAATAATTTAAACTCAAGATGACATACCTGTAGAGAATGTTTAGTAACATTAATTGGAAAATATTTTTTACATTGAAATGACTCCACTAGACTTTGCAATGACCAATCATTTACATGTGTCCATAAAAAAAGATATCATAAATTAGGTAACTCACAACAGTTGTAATAGCCGAAGAATATACCTACCTAAAAGACACCATAGATGCTTGTCGTACCACAATTCAATTAGAAAAATGAATATGTTGAAAGGTATGCTATTTGTTGAACTTAATTAAAAATAAAAATATGTATCATTTAAAATATAAAATAAACTTTACATGAATTTAATAGTATGTAATTTTGGTTTTCCAAAAGGAAAATGACACATGTATTCCATGTGAAAATGCATATCAATGGATTCCAAAAATAACTTCATAAGTTACCTTCATAGAACTACGAACTTCCCCTGATGGGGGTGCATATGCGTTGGTACAAATGGCATGTGATCGGCCATCCAGGCCTGCCTCCCCTCCATGTGAATATTAATGTTGCAGTGATGACAACACTCGATACTTAGTCCTCTGGCATGACACTCCTCCTCAAGCACTTTGAGGATAAATGTGAACCTTTGTACATGATTTAGCTCAATTTGACAGTTTGGGCAATGAGTTTGGCTGGTAATGAGTTTGATAGCAATCAGGTTTGTCTTTATGGTGCCTCATAGGGGCTATGGCCTTGGGTGAGGAAGGAAAAGGACACTTGTAGTAGCTTGAAGTGGTTCGACATCAGTTTCCTAGTCTACCCTTCGAACCATGGTACAAAGACAGTCAAAAGTCTAGTTCTTCTCCCTCGCTTCTATTGGCAACAAAGACTTTTCATCACTCTGCTAGCTCCTGGACCCTCTCTTGCTTGAGCGAACTGCCACAGATCTTTACAAGTGCATGGAGTTTTATTTGGCATCTCGTTTTTTATGCTTTGAGGTCGGGTCTCGCCCTTAGCCCGAATGACATTTCAGTCTCTCGGCCAACATTTGGGGGTGGGGGTTATGTTGTTGTGCATCCTTGGGGAGGTGTCTTAGAATTATTTTACTCTGGAACCTATGTTGGGTAAAATTGAGCCCTTCTCACCTTATTGGTAGTAATATAGCAACGTTGGATACATTGTAGCACCCGCTGTAATGATCCCCATCCCCCTCCTAGAAATTTTGTCAATAGTTCTGGTTTCTTCTTGTGTTTGTCACAACATGCTAAGGCCATATAGCCATATGAAAATAATGTATGTAAATTGTGTACGTTGGTATTCTCCAGACCCCAATCTCAGAAAGTTTGGTTGGAATGAGGGAGTGGGCGATGTTGAGAGCATTTTTGTACGCTATTTTATTTTGAACATCTAATGAAAGCCATTTTGAAAGGAAAAATAAAAGAACAATGACAACGATACTCTCATTTCCTTATGGTGTTAAAAATGGAATGTAGATCATCGAATTTATTGAGCTCAAAATATGCCTTCCTCTCCTCTTTACCAAAGTTAAACCTCATTACACTTGTCGGATTTACTAGATCAGATGGCTATCACTCCCCGCCGACTTCATCACTTTCAAGAATGAGCCCTCGACCCGCTTCCCAGGCTATCGGGTTGTGGCATTGCCTCTATATATTGTTGGGCGAGGAAAGTTTGAGAAGGTAAGTGGGCTCTTGAGAAGTTACAAGTGAATAGATTAGCTTTTGTGAAGGAATTGTTTGTTACAAACATGTCAAGCGATTGCGCAAACTGTGACTACGCTGACAAGAACCACTACACATATGTTTTCTTTTAGTCTCAATTTCTTATCAATCTCTCTTCATTTTCCTTTTAAAATTTCGTGTCATTTGTCACGATTTCAAATTTAGCTACATCTGAGCTCATTCGATTTTGTGTTGTTTTGTTTCAAAGTAAAAAGGGCTTCCAGATGGATGGTATTGTGGAGACCGCTTATGAAATGGGGTATTGAGTTATATGTAGTAGTTATAAGTTTCATTTCCATGGTTTTGAAATGATATGATAATTGAATATATTTGGATTTGATGTGAACATGCATGGTGTAAATGTATCTATGGAGAATGAATGCAAGTGCGGCCCCAACTGCCAGTGCGGTTCTTGCAGCTACCAGACCTGATTCAAAATATAATCTCTTCAATGGTGGTTTGCAATACGAGTGTTATAAGTCCAATATAATCTCTTCAATAATAGTTGTCTCTCCAATTGGAGTGTAATAAGTCCAATATGTTCCACCAGGCATGATGTTACTATACTAGGAATTTTAAATAAAGACTCAATTTACATAGATTTGGGATTTTTAGTGTCGCTTGTATTGTTCGTGCCATGCCAATTACTATGCTACTCACCTTAAGCCATCTTTGACGCTTTTGGAAAAAATTATCTTTGGTTTGTATTGCAGGGTGAACCATATGGGGAATTCCAATTATTTAATTGTGGGATACTATTAATTGCGTTGATGTTTACGTGTGTGAAATTTCCTTATGGGAAAGTTCATTTTTCGAAGTTCCTCTACACAATGATTCTTTGGCACAATGAAATTCAAAGTGGTGGTATCTACAAAGAATACTACGTATAAAAATTATTTGGAAGTTTGAGATCTTAACATTAATCTTTATATAATAATAATATGTGCCATACTTAATTTTTTTTTAATACAATTTCTTAATTGTATGTTTCAATCGTACATATACTGTAATTTACGGTTGTTATTAATGATAAAACTTTTGAACCAAATTTCCCTTTTAGATAAAACTTAGGCTTGGTTGATTAAATGGTCCATATGATATTGCGTAGTGATTTGTTGAACTTCTTTTGGTACATTTCGTGGTTATAACATTGTACTCGTAAAACGATACTCTTGGGTCGTAGTCACACACACTACACTCATTGCACTTGGGGAATGTGTATAAAGTGATGTTTTCATGTATAGTCATCATTGTTCAAGTATATTTAAGTTTTCTTGAGGAGTTTGTATGTTTCGTGCATGGTTCTATGTCTAAACTCATCATGTTCACCCCTCACCTCATATTTCAGACTTCGACAAATATTTGGCTTCAAAGTAAACTCATTAAGGCGAAGAGCACACAAGCACACTATGAAGCCTTTATGGGTAATCCTTCATTTTTTGGAAGAGAACCATGCACCCTCCAAGGGCACAAGGTTCAAAATAATGGGTTTTCTACTCAAAATCTCAATAAAGCTTTGTATCCCACCTCGAAGATGAGGTAGCAAATGAGGCATAGAATTATTTCGTATATTTAATGAATTAAGGCTCATGGATCCTCCAATTTCTTTCCAACAAATTTTAATGTTGAATCTTGAATTTCACATTGTCAATAATTCTAGAACTCTCTACATTTAGAGTTATAGTATTTCTAGTGAATTGATTCCCTTACTCTTTCCAGAAAATGTCTTCACAAATATTATTCATTAGAAACGAATGACACAAAACAATTTAACCTATTCTAAACAAAAGAAGTTGTATGATAAAGTCAAACAACTATTGCAATAAAGAAATTCATAGAAGTAAGATAGAAGTTTTGCTTCTCTATTCCTAGAACTACAAATGAACTTCACTTCCAATACCAAGTTTGTAGGTAAATCACAAAAAATAGGTGTGACAATCTACAAAGTTCCAAAATATATTATGTTCATGAAAACTAATTCAATGTTATTTTACTAAAATCACAACTCCTTGGGTCTATTTCAGAGGCAATGAAATCCAAAATATGTATCATGCATAGCCAAAGTGCTAAATATGTAACCATATATGTATCATGCATAGCCAAAGTGCTAAATATGTAACCATTTCATGCGTTGCAAAATTTTCATGAAACTAATTTAGGGATATTTTAACCAAAATTCCTACTCTTTGGGTTATTTCAAACAACTAAAAATGAAAATAAGTACCATCAGGTAAGACATACTAAGGTGGTTTTTTTTTATTAGTTTTTTCCTTGTTTTCAATTTCCTGTTGGGCATAACTAGAGGGCTCAACATGTAAACATTTCTTCTATTTTGAGAGAAAAATATTTTGTTCTTTTTTCCAATAACGAGTATAGGGTGCTAAGGAAAACAACTCAAAAATAAAAAAGAACCCAAAAGAATAAAATAAAGCATTCATCTAAACATGTTGAGAACTACTTGTATATACAACGCAAAAAGATATTTATGATTACCATAAGTTGTAGGTAAAAGTAGTTGTGACAATTTAGAATAGGTTCTGTTCAACTCAGTGTCAAATTGGATGGTGAAATGATTAAACAAATAAATTCAAAAGATAAACCATGTATGCAACTCTAGACAAAACAAAATAACATTTTATCATTTTGCTTCACTGCAACACATTAACTTTTGAAGATGACAAGATAACAAAATTCCAAAAGAATGATTCCAAGTTATGCCATGTAAGGGATATATGTAGTCATGACATAAATTTTTTTTTACATGTAATCAATGATGAACGATAAAATTTGTGAGAAATCACTAAGCATTGTACTTTATCTATATAGTAAAAGGTTTGAAATTATTTGTAATATATCATGCCTCAATATTGTAGAGTACCAACCTAATAACTTTTTATGCAACGATATTTGTTACTATGACTTTTTATAAATTATAAGAGAAATAATTAATTATTGAAAAATGTTGTGTTACGCTAATAATGTAGCTTAGTTGTTCATTTTTGTTCAAAATGAGATACTCCAAATAGCATTTTGAATTAATGAACCTACCAAAAAATAGGAAAATACTATCAAAAAAGACATTGACCACCATCCCCCAAAAAATAGGAAAATACTATCAAACAAGACATTGACCACCATCCAACATGGTCACGCATACACAAGGCTTGCCATTACCAAAACTGGATCTAGATCCACAATATATACCAAAACCAACAATCTTCCTATAGCCAAAGTTTCTCAATTCCTTGACGTCAATGTCTACAATGAACATTGAGTATTAGAATAGTTTGCATGAATATTAAATAGGAACATGCAATCAAGAAAATTTAATATGATTTTAGTTGAAGCACTGGTAAGGTTGATGGTGAAATACATACTCAAGAAAACTATTAAGCACATATGATTGAATAAAAAAGTGGGTAGGAGAAAGAAATCATAAATTTCAAAAAGCCATATCAAATTGAGACATTGAGAATAGTAGCCATGCAAAAGAGGAAAAACACTGAAAGCTTGCTTGCCTACTAAAAATTTGTTAAGCCTTCTGTAATTTGCATATCTTATTAAGAAATTAAAAATAAAAATAAAATGTTTCTCAATAGACTAACTATAAAAATAAAAAAACAGTGATAATTGACTAAATAATAATTAACTAATATATACATTTATATACTTCTTTATTGGCAAGATGTGTGTTTGAGATTTAAAAAGGTATGAGTAGAAGGAAAAAAAATAAACAACAAAAAAATCAAAACCAAATATAGAAAGTGCGAGAAATGAAATTTAAAAAAAACAAAAGCATCAACCCATCCTTTTATGCAAAAACAGAAAAGCGCACGAATTGAAATTTAGAAAGAAGGGAAGAGAGAGCAGGGATTTTCTCAACTATTGTAGAGGAAGTGCAAGTAGATGCGGGAAAACTCCATAGCCGTTGAACAGAGTTGGGGAATTGAATTGCTATATATATATATATATACATATTGAGTCTTATCTAGTCTGCTATGCTTTGAGTTTGGGTTTGTTTGTGTCTAGGTCGAGTTTGAGTTGGTCGATCATGTTATATATGTGTGGGTATGGGGTGTGGGTATGGGCAGTGGAGTTGTTTAACATTTTTTTGGGGCTCATTAATTATCTCCCAGAAATGGTATGAACATATATTTGGGCTCATCAATTATCTCTCTAAGAATGGTATTGGTGTAACCCAGCCCAAAAGGCCTAGACTTTACAATTTACACGCGGAAGGAAAATGTATACGTGGCAAATAAAAATCTTAACTGTGTTTGTTCGTGGGATTTTTATGTGAGTTGGTAGCTGGAGAGTTAATGCTTGCAGTAAATATGTATACTCTGTCTCGAGACTGCTCCCGCTTGCCCTTCGCTCCTTAACCCTTGTTCATTATGGCATGTTCTGGATTGTTCATTCGTTATTTCCGCTCTGAGGTTATCTGTTCTGGTCGAGGGTTTTTGGGTTTCTTCTGTAGAATGCTATATACTCTGCTCTGTTGGTATGTGCAACTCTTTGTGCGGGCAAACTCAGCCCCTCCTCTATTCAACCTGCTTGCAATTTGAATGGAAGTGGCGTTTGGGTTTGATGGCTATTCAGCTCGGTTCCGTGGTTTGACCTCGGTGAGTATTTATGTTCTTTCCTTCCTTACATGAGCGGATTTCTTAAGGTATTTGTTAAGCACTTGTTGCAGGTTGTTATATCTTGCTGTCTGTGTGTATCTCATGGTTCTTGGTCGAGGTTTTGTAGCCGTTTCTGGAAATCACTGTGGTTTTGTTGTGTTTTCTTGGAACCTTGTTGTCTCTGGTTCGAATCTAGTTGGGTATTATATGCTTGTTGTTGGTTGGGTCTCTCACAGTGCGGCACTGTATTTTCCTTTTAGCACAGGACTTTTCGGGCGCGCGTCCTTCGTTTGGAATAGGTAAATACTCCTGTCCCTGTTTCAATCTTGCTCGGCTTCTCTTTCTGGAACTAACCGACTTTGTTCCTCTGGTCTACAGTCACCCAAATTCTTCAGGATGTCACACGGTTGTATTCGGCTTCGCTCTCCCAGGAAATTTCACTATATTTCTAATTCTCCAAAGGAGTTCACACTTTTTTTTGGAATTCCCCTCGCTAATTTCGTTGTAATGTAGATGGGTTGATGTTTGCAGGTCGCTGTTGGCAACCTGGGCAGCGTATCCTCCAGTATTTAGCTTGTACAGTCGCTTATTTTCTTGGGTAGGCCTCAATCCTAAACGTCTAGTTGTAGTTTTGCTTAATGTTAAGGTTCTATGATCTTGCTCAGGTCCTTCGATCGCTGTATGAATTTAACTTGGTTGTATTTCTTTCGTTTGCTCCTCTATTAAGTTTTACAAGAGATGGGAGTCATTTTCGGTCGGTTTTGTCAAACCCTAGTTCAGGGTTTTCTGGTTTATAAAGTTTTTCCGGCTATATGTCGTACTTTATTCTATGTATGGTAGCGGACTTTATTTTTTCAATGGAGTCGTTCTGGCTTTAACAATAGTCACTGTATTTGTGGTCCTTCAACTTTATAAAATGAAATTTATGAAAGGAAAAGAAAATATACAACGTCCTTACCTCTTTACATTTGTATTCCGCCTCTGTTCTGTGATTGCTCTTTATGACTTTGAACATTGGAAATGGTTGACTCTTGTATGCAATTTCTCCACCCTTGATTTCTGGGTGTTATATTCCGAGATTCCTATTCGACTGTGTGCGAAAACAATGTTAAATAAATGTATGGTTCTCTGTCATTTGCGACTGTAGATTACTGAGACTTCTTCTGGTTGTTTAATATTTGACTGTGATTCATATTTGAATGCTTGCAACAAAAATTTGATAAATATTATTTGTATTGTAGTTTATCAGGCCGTAAAGAAAAAAATTTCATTTAGGCAAATATTAATAAAGATGATACAGATGGACAAATAACTTTCTTTTTTGAATGCTTCTGACTATCTCTATTTATCTTCTCCTATCATTCAACTGAACCCTCTCTTGTTACATTTGATTTGTTTATATTTCTCTATTTTCAGTTGATCTTTACAGTTTATCCAACTGATATAAAATATGGTTACATAAATACTATTTTTGTTAATAATTATAATCACTTGGCACTTCAAGGCTTGGAGGAACAATTGGTTCTTATTTCCCTAATTTAACGGACCATTCCTTAACTAATAATTGAGCTACAGTAATTCTAACTGAAGTAAAAAGAGATGTCTAAATTCACTGACTCTGTAAAACAAACTAAAATAAAAATTATTACAGTAAAAATTTAAACAATCCAATCGATCAATAGCCTTTGAACCTGGTTGGAATTTTGCCCAATTACGGTGAGCTGGATGCTCCTGCATCAGGCTCTCGGGGTGAAAAGAGATCATGACTCCAGTTCATGAGCTCCTTGACCAACGTTCCTGTTTGTCCAATCTACCTGGCGTCAAGCCATGAGCTGTCCTCAATCGGACAGTTCTTCCACTTGAACAGGTACTGAAAATAATTTTTCCGTCGAGTACGTCTAACTACCTGAGTTTCGAGGATGCCTCCGATCTCAGGGGGTTGGACATAAGGCATCTGTCTTTTCCAAGTTTCTCCATCTTCCTGGGTGTTCCACGTGGATTGTCCGGGTGCATCTTTCTTTTCCTCCATCAGATTGCCTGTATACGGAAATAGATCTGCCACATTGAAGATAGGTGAAATGCCTATTCCGGGCGGTAGTTGTATTTCGTAGGCATTTGCCGAAAATTTTCGCAAGATCTTACAAGGTCCTACCTTTTTGTACTTTAGTTTATTGTACGTACCCTTAGGGAAACGTTCCTTACGCAAGTGTAGCAGGACTTCATCCCCCACCTCAAAATGAACTTCTCCTCTCTTTAGATCTGCTTGTTGTTTATATTTTGAGCTCCTGTCCTGTAATTTTGCTTTCACCTATTCGTGTAAATCCCTGATTGCATTAGAAAAATCTTCTCCACCCGCACTCCGTCTTTCCTGTAAACCAAGATCTCGAAGTTCATGCACTCCACGAGGGTGCATGCCATATAGGATCTGAAAGGGACTGAGACCCGTGCTACGATTTGGCGAATTGTTGTAAGCAAACTCTCCTTGCGCTAGCACTCGGTCCCACATAGGTGAATTCTCCCCGACTAAGTTTCGTAACAGGTTTCCCAAACTTCTGTTCACAACCTCTGTCTTCCCGTCGGTTTGCGGGTGATAAGAAAAACTGTAGCTTAATTGGGTGTTCATTTTTTTCCATAAGGTACACCAAAAATGTCCCGTGAACTTCACGTCTGTGTCTGATAGGATGGTTGTTGGTAACCCGTGTAACCTGACAATCTCATTCAAAAACAAGTGGGAACGTGAGTGGCATCACTATTTTTCCGACAAGGTATGAAATGTGCCATTTTTTAGAAATGATCCACCACTACCATCACTGAATCATAACCTTTCTGCATTTTTGGCAGTCCCAAAACAAAATCTAGACTAACCGAATCCCAAGGTCTACCTGGAACAGGTAATGGTGTATATAATCCTGTGTTCTGGCTGTGTGCCTTCGCTAATTGACACACCTTACACTTCATCACAAAACTTTGTACGTCTCGTCGCATTCTTGGCCAAAAATAGAAATGACTAAGTTGCTCCAAGGTTTTATCTATACCGAAGTGTCCAGCCAAACCCCGTTGTGTTTTTCTCGAATAATGTTCTCCCTCATGGAATAGTTGGGGATACACAATTGTCCTCCCTTAAATAGCAATTTTTCCTGTATATTGTAATCTAACCAAGTACTATTACCCCTTATCAAAGGGTTCTGGCACTCCTCATAGGCTTCTCTGAAATCTGTATCTGTTTTGTAAAGATCTCGTAAATGTTCAAAACCCAAAACCTGTACATCACTCTCCTCCAAAAGTAGAGCTTTTCTACTTAATGCGTCGACCACCTTGTTTTCTTGTCCACGAATATGTTTCAGCACAAAATTAAAACTCTATAAGTACTCCACCCATTTGCCATGTTTATGATTGAGTTTGTGCTGCTGCATTACATATTGCAATGCAGAATTGTCTGAAAACAGCACGAACTCGTTCCCTAACAAATAATGCCTCCAGTGTCTTAAAGTTTGTACCACTCCGAAAAATTCTTGGTCATATGAGGAGTACTTCTGCCTACTCTCATTCATCTTTTCGCTGAAAAATGCTACAAGCCTGTCCTCCTGACTGAGTACAGCCCCGATCGCTGTTCCGCTAGCATCACAACGTAACTGAAATAATTTCTGAAAATTTGGTAGCCTGAGAATCGGTCTTTCCGTAATCTTCCTTTTCAATAGTTGAAAACTTTATCTGCTACTTCTGTCCATCGAAAAGGTTGGTTGGCCTTTTTCATGGTCTCTAACATAGGAGCACAAATTCCTCTAAAATTCTTAATAAAATTTCTCTAGAAACTTGCCAATCCATGGAAACTACGTACCTCAAATAAATTTTTCGGTGACGGCCAATTTACTATTGCTGTTATATTTTCCGGATCCATTTTTAATTCATTTTCTGCTATCAAAAATCCCAAATAAATTAATTCTCTTTGCAGAAATGTACATTTCTTTAAATTTATTAATAACTTGTTCTGTTGTAGTTTTTCTAACACTTTGCGCACATGCCAGAAGTGTTCTTCTTTCGTCTTGCTGAAAATAAGGATGTCATCTAAATAAACTATTACAAATTCCTGAATACACTCCTTCAACATCTCATTCATGAGCCTCATGAATGTGTTGGGTGCATTGCTCAACTCGAATGGCATAATTAGCCATTCATATAATCCCTCATTTGTTTTAAAAGTTGTTTTCCATTCGTCTCCTTCTCGTATCCAAATCTGGTGATATCCGCTTTTTAAGTCTATTTTTGAGAAGTAAGCTGCCCACTTAAACAGTCCAGCATATCATCCATACGTGGTAACAAAAATCTATACCGGATGGTGATTTTATGGATGACCCTAGAATCGGTGCACATCCACCACTCTCCTCCCTTATTGGGGGCGAGGACTGTTGGCACAGCACATGGGCTCAAACTTTCTCTGATTAAATCTTTGTCCAATAGTTCTTGCACCTGTTTCCTGATTTCCTCATTATCCTTGGGGCTCATTCGATCGGCTGCTTTATTTGGTAAGTTGGCTCCGGGTATAAAGTTAATATGGTGGCTGATACTCCGCTTGGGGGTAACTTGTCTGCCAAGTCGTCCACTACAGTATCTGTAAATTCTTCCAACATTCGCTGTATTTCCACGGGTAAATCTGTTATCTATGTATGTAAGAGTATTGTCCTCGTCTTTTTGACTACAGCATAACTTATTTCACTATTCTCAACCTGTTTTAGAAACTATTTTCCGCTCATTAGCAATGCTTTGGTTTTGTTTGCTTCAGCTGTTTCCTTCTCTTCTCTGATAGGCACAAGGGTATGCCTGACCCCATCTTTCTCGAACTTATAACAGTTCATCACTCCATCGTGTCTCACCTTCCTATCATATTGCCAAGGCCTGCCCAATAATATGTGACATACGTCCATCGGCATGATGTCACAAATAATTTTATCCTTATATCGACCTATTTGAAATTCAACCTCACTTTGCTCGTCCACCAGTAACTGGTGCCCCTTTTGTAACCATGAAACTCTATACTGATTGGGGTGTTTTAAGCGCTTCAGCCCCAACTTTTCCACCATTTCCGTGGATACCAAATTTTTCGTACTTCCACTGTCGATTATCATCTTACAACACTTACCCTCTGATTTGAAAATTGTCCTAAACAGAGCTTTCCGCTGCGTCTCTTCGACACTCTCATCAACTGGTTTCAGTAATACCTTATGCAGCAATAAGCTTCTCCCATTTCTGTGGCATTCTCTGCCTCTTGAGGGGGTGCTGCTGTTTCCTCTAGTTGCGCCACATACGCACCTCGCTGTCCAGCTGAATCTGTTTCTGGGCACTCAAACGAACGTTGCCCCCACTTGTGGCATCTATAGCATTGATAACCAGTTCCCCTTCCACGGCCATTTCCTCTTCCGCGTTGGAACGATCTGCCACCTCTCGTTCCATCTCCTTTTTCTGCTGTTCCCGAAGTCCTCGAACTGCTGGCTTCCTTGTTGTTGTTGGCAGTTCGGCCCCTGCCATAGGACTCGCCTCTCCCTCTGGTAGACCCTCGTCCTCTCCGGGCATTCTGTCTTTGGTTAATTTTCTCCTCTGCTTTAATTGCGCTCTGGTATGCCTCCTCAGTATTATTTGGAGACAAAATACTTATTTCATCCAAAATATCCATCCTCAGTCCATTAACATATCTGGCTGTCCTTTCTGTCGTATCCTCTGTATATCTGGCTCGCAAATTCACTTGGTAGAATTCCTTTGTATACTCTTTCACAGTCAGTCCCCTCTGTCTCAAGTTTTGTACCTGTCTATGTAATGCGATTTGATAATCCCTTGGCAAAAATCCGCCCTTCAATTTAGCGACCATCCTTGTCCAAGTTTTAATCGGTGTTTTGTTCAACCTCTTCCTCTCATTCTGGACACTATCCCACCACAGAGCTACATGTCCTTTCAGCTTTGTTGCTACAAATTTGACTCTACGGTCTTCACTAACTTCCTCGCATTCAAAATACTTGTCCATCTCACTAATCCAATCTAACACAACATCAATAGACAAACTACCATCGTATGTCAGGAGTTCTGGTTTTGGTCTCCTGTTTGACAATAAGATAGACTTCAGTAATTTCACTTCTGCTAATTCACCTTCAGGTCCATCTGCTGCCACTTCTACTTCTTCTTCACTCACATTGCCCATTTTTGGATCTCTTCTCCTGCCCGCCTCTACTGCTTCGAAACGAGCAGTAAGAACTCTGAGTTCTTCTCGTAATGCCTCATCTGCCACTCTACGAGCACCTCGGCCTCGTTCTCGTCTACCTACATCCATTTTTTTCAAATCTCTTTAACTCAATGCTCTCATACCACTCTGGTGTAACCCAGCCCAAAATGCCTACACTTTACACTTTACACGCGTAAGGAAAATGTATATGTGGCAAATAAAAATCTTAACTATGTTTGTCCGCGGGATTTTTATGTGAGTTGGCAGCTAGAGAGTTAATGCCTGCAGTAAATATCTGTACTCCGTCTCGAGACTGCTCCCGCTTGCCCTTCGCGCCTTAACCCTTGTTCATTATGGCATGTTCTGGATTGTTCATTCGTTATTTCCGCTCTGAGGTTATCTGTTCTGGTCGAGGGTTTTCAGGTTTCTTCTGTAGAATGTTATATACTCTGCTCTGTTGGTATGTGCAACTCTTTGTACGGGCAAAACTTGGCCCCTCCTCTATTCAACCTGCTTGCAATGTTAATGGAAATGGCATTTGGTTTTGATGGCTATTCGGCTCGGTTCTGTTGTTTGACCTCGGTGAGTATTTTTGTTCTTTCCTTCCTTACATGCGCAGATTTCTTAAGGTATTTGTTAAGCACTTGTTTCTGGTTGTTATATCTTGCTGTCTGTGTGTATCTCGTGGTTCTTGGTCGAGGTTTTGTAGCCGTTTCTGGAAATCACTGTGGTTTTGCTGTGTTTTCTTGGAACCTTGTTGTCTCTGGTTCAAATCTAGTTGGGTATTATCTGCTTGTTGTTGGTTGGGTCTCTCACAGTGTGGCACTATATTTTCCTTCGAGCACAGGACTTTTCGGGCGCGCGTCCTTCGTTTGGAATAGGTAAATACTCCTTTCCCTGTTTCAATCTTGCTCGGCTTCTCTTTCTGGAACTAACCCACTTTGTTCCTCTGGTCTACAGTCACCCAAATTTTTCAGGATGTCACACGGTTGTATTTGGCTTCGCTCTCCTAGGTAAATTCACTATATTTCTAATTCTCCAAAGGTGTTCACACTTTTTCTTGGAATTCCCCTCGCTGCTTTCGTTGTAATGTAGATGGGTTGATGTTTGCAGGTCGTTGTTGGCAACCTGGGCGGTGTATCCTCCAATATTTAGCTTGTACAGTCGCTTATTTTCTTGGGTAGGCCTCAATCCCAAACTTCTGGTTGTAGTTTTGCTTAATGTTAAGGTTCTGTGATCTTGCTCAGGTCCTTCGGTCGCTGTATGAATTTAACTTGGTTGTATTTCTTTCGCTTGCTCTTGTATTAAGTTTTACAAGAGATGGGAGTCGTTGTCGGTCGGTTTTGTCAAACCCTAGTTCATGGTTTTCTGGTTTATAAAGTTTTTCCGACTATATGTCGTACTTTACTCTATGTATGGTAGCAGACTTTGTTTTTTCAATGGAGTCGTTCTGGATTTAACAACAGTCACTGTATTTGTGGTCCTTCGACTTTATAAAATGAAATTTATGAAAGGAAAATAAAATATACAGCGTCATTACCTCTTTGCATTTTTATTCCGCCTCTGTTCGGTGATTGCTCTTTATGACTTCGAATGCTGGAAATGGTTGACTCTTGTACGCAATTTCTTCACCTTTGATTTGTTGGTGTTATATGCCGAGATTCCTATTCGACTGTGTGCGAAAAAAATGTTAAATAAATGTATGGTTGTCTGTCATTTGTGACTGTAGATTACTGAGACTTCATGCGGTTGTTTAATATTTCACTGTGATTCATATTTGAATGCTTGCAATAGCAATTTGATAAATATTATTTGTATGGTAGTTTATCAGGCCGTAAAGAAAAAAATTTCATTTGGGAAAATATTACTAAAGATGATACAGATGGAAAAATAACTTTCTTTTTTGAATGCTTCTGACTGTCTCTATTTCTCTTCTCTTATCATTCAACTGAACCCTCTCCTCTTACATTCAGTTGATCTTTACAGTTAATCCAACTGATATAGAATATGGTTACAGAAATACTATTTTTGTTAATAATTATAATCACTTGGCACTTCAAGACTTGGAGGAACAGTTGGTTCTTATTTCCCTAATTTAACAGACCATTCCTTAACTAATAACTGAGCTACAGTAATTCTAACTGAAGTAAAAAGAGATGTCTAAATTCACTGACTCTGTAAAACAAACTAAAAGAAAAATTATTACAGCAAAAATTTAAACAATCCAATCGATCAATAGCCTTTGTACCTGGTTGGAATTTTGCCCAATTATGGTGAGCTGGATGCTCCTGCATCAGGTATGAACGTAAATTGCCTTGTAACTTGTTTGGTTGTATTCGAATGAATTAAAGGATGACGTTGCGGGGAAATGAATGAAAAAATGAAAGAGGTGGTTGACATTGTTGTTGTTCAAAGTCAAAACCTACCTCGCTGAAGAGGTATGTAGAGATGACTTTTCTTTAGCCATTTTTATATTGAATTTAAGGCTCTGCTTCCTCAATAATTTCTATCAAATTTAATTTTTCCTTCATTTCCCCAATTTATCCCTTGCGAATTCAAGCACGACTGGGACTGGGTTTTTAAATGACTTCTCATAGCTTTGTATTCGGTTTTCCTCGTAACCTCTTTTTTTTTATTAGTTTAACCCATGGTTGTTGTGTATTGTGTTCTTTGTTTGCTGGGTTTTTGTTTTTTCTCTACTCACTTGTTGTGTATTGAGCCATTTTTATATTGAATTTAAGGCTCTGCTTCCTCAATAATTTCTATCAAATTTAATTTTTCCTTCATTGCCCCAATTTATCCCTTGCGAATTCAAGCACAACTGGGACTGGGTTTTTAAATGACTTCTCATAGCTTTGTATTTGGTTTTCCTCTATAACCTCTTTTTTTTTTTATTAGTTTAACCCATGGTTGTTGTGTATTGTGTTCCTTGTTTGCCGGGTTTTTGTTTTTTCTCTACTCACTTGTTGTGTATTGAGCCATTTGCATTGGTCATGGATTTAAGAATATGTTTCCTCATCAATAATTTTACCCTTATGCATCGGCCATGGATTTAAGCCTCTGTTTCCTCTTCAATAATTTTACCCTTGTGCATCAGGCATGTATTTAAGCCTCTGTTTCCTCCTCAATAATGCCTATGTTTCCTCCTCAATAATTTCTATTGTCGTTGTGCATCAGCCGTGGATTTAACCCTCTATTTCCTCCTCGGTAATTTTTGTTTCCCTTGTACTGTGTGCACGAGCCATGGATTTAAGCCTCTATTTCCACCTTAGTAATTTCTATTTCCCTTGTGCTATGTTCATCAGCCATGGATCATGGATTTAAGCCTCCATTTCCTCGTCAATAATTTCTATTACCCTTGTTCCACCGTGTGCATCTGCCATGGATTTAAGGCAGAGCCTTTGTGACTTACTATTTCTTATCAGTGATTTATTTTAGCTTTTAAATTAATAATAATCAATTTTGCGTCAACTGGGAATTCTCTGTTATATATAACACTCTTTCGCTTCAATCCTCCGCAATCAGTTTCGCATCAATTGGGAATTCTCTGTTATATATAGCCCTCTTTTGCGTCAATTGGAAATTCTCTGTTATATATAACCTTAGCCCTCTTTCGCTTCAATCCTCCGCAATCAGTTACATTACATTACAGCCTTCGCCTTCTTCGGGATTCAACTCAACAACCGCGCATTTACCATTCCTACTGCGGTCTCTGGTATTAGTTAGTCCACGTAGATTTGAAATGGCGGTCCTCTACCATTCGTACACATTTTTCCGGGAGATAGTTAAAGCTAGATAAAATGAAATTTATCTCTGTTACTTTTACTTTCACACACTGGGTGGAGAATCCTATGGTGGGTTTTAAAAATAAAATTAATTGTATCATCAAAATAACTCTCATCTTATCTCATATTTTATTTATTTACTATGTATTTTTTGTTTTGTCGATTAATTTTCTTTAAACTCATACCCATGAAATTACATTTTTTTAAGGTAGATTTGACTTTGCAACTTTTATATTTAAAACATGTCATTTCACACTTCAATTATCATCCATTTATATCATAACACTTATCACAACTGCATTTAAACCAAAATGCACTGACTTTTTAACTTCTTTTGAAAGTTCTCCACAAACACAACGTTACACAATGCATTGAAAAACGTCAAATATCTTTGTAATTAACAAACCATTTGTTTTTTATTTGCTATTCATTAGTTTTTTAAGCTTTTTTTCTTGTATTGCATTATTTAACATTTTATATATTTATATAATTAAATAAGTAATATATAATATATAATTTTTTTGGTTGAATTCTGAATGGTATGATATATATTTACTTATTCAAAATTGTATATATATGTTTGTGCTTTTGAAAATGTTTTATGTATTTATGCTTATATTTTGAATTGAAATTGTACCATTTTTGCTTGTTTATTTGAAATTGTGTAAGTGTGTATTTAGTTGAATTGTGCATTTGCTTGTTTAAAAGATAAAACATCATGAAAAGTACACATTGTTTGCATTGAGGATTGTCATGAATAATATGTCATAGAGACTCACAAATTGCAAAATTTGAATGAGATACAACTTTATTCTCCATTGATTATCCCCATATGCTAGTTTTAATCAACAATATTTCATGTTTTCTTCCTTTCTACTCACTTAATTTTTTTATATATTTTCCTCGTTTTTAACTAGAACCATTTTTATTTCTTCTATAAGGCTTCTATCAAGTAGTGGAGATTTTAAGGATGGTTTTTTTTTTTTAATTTTATAAACCTTGGTTATTCTTACTCCTCCCTATTATGCATAATATAACATGTTTGGTTATGTTTTCTTAAAAGTATTGATATTCCTAATGATTGTTAAGCTAAAATATTTTTATAGTATAAATTTTGGGCAAACCATCTTTAGATAAAATAAAAATTAACAAATTGTATTCTTTTGAAAAATCAAAGAAAATTAAGCCACTCTAAATGCTAGCCCCAAATTTTTTTTATACTACTTGGTATCTAATAATTGAATATCTTAGTTAGCTTCCTCCCAGTTATGAAGAAGATATATATTTTCTCCCTTCAGGAATTTATCAAGATTCGTGTTTTTCAAACAATCTTTGTCCTACTAGGAGCTATTATACTATCCTTCACTACTCTCTCTATTTTCTCTATTCGTACATGTGACCCTTGTACATCAAGGGTGATTAAATTCCTTTTCAGTGAGAACTCCGAGATATTCTTGTGTTATACTTGACTACATCAACCATTAAATATGTTTGTGCTTTTGAAAATGTTTTATGTATTTATGCTTATATTTTGAATTGAAATTGTACCATTTTTGTTTGTTTATTTGAAATTGTGTAAGTGTGTATTTAGTTGAATTGTGCATTTCCTTGTTTAAAAGATAAAACATCATGAAAAGTACACATTGTTTGCATTGAGGATTGTCATGAATAATATGTCATAGAGACTCACAAATTGCAAAATTTGAATGAGATACAACTTTATTCTCCATTGATTATCCCCATATGCTAGTTTTAATCAACAACGTTTCATGTTTTATTCCTTTCTACTCACTTAATTTTTTTATATATTTTCCTCGTTTTTAACTAGAACCATTTTTATTTCTTCTATAAGGG
>APFE031280441.1:0-24437 GCA_000404065.3 Pinus taeda | reverse complement strand
GCACCCCCTATAGTCACATATCACAATCATTGTAGGGAAAGGATAAAACACATCCTACACGCATGCAAAACACCGAGAGTATGGAAAGGATGAACCATGTCCTACACATGCAAACCAACAATAGCAGGAAGGATCGTACATGGGGGGAATGATGAACCACATCCCACCGACATGTCAACCACAAATCGTAGGGAATAAGCATCCTACATGTGGGAACGATTATGCTACAGGAGAAGGTGAACCACTCATCCTATGCATATGTCATCAACAGTAGGGGAAGGTGAACCACTCACCCTACACATGTATCCGCAATTGTAGGGGAAGGTGAACCACTCACCCTACACACATGTCAACCACCATGGGGTATCATAGGGATAAAGTGAACTACTCACCCTGTACACAACGCACCACTAGGGGAAGGTGAACCACTCACCCTATGGTCATTCATAGCCCAATAAGTACCCCAAGCTCCTAGAGCTCAATCGTCAACCAAAGATCCCTTCATATAGGGAATAGTGCCAAGTTGCTTTCTACAAGTCAAGACTGGATTGATGCGAGCCTCATAGCTCTATTCGGCATCAAACATATTGATTTTTGGTAGCACTTAGCAATCCTCTACTTCTTGCATCTCTCATCAATAGTGATAAAGCTTAGAGGTTTTGTATTATATTTAAATGGCTCATGGATGAGTTGTTTTCATAAGACAAACTCGTTGCTAAGAACCTTCTGTCTTAGCGGTGCTTCTAGTATACCCAAATCACGAGATATCAAACTGTTAATCAAGCTATCATTTGAATATTCATGGTGTCTTAGATTCCAGGAGATAATAACATCACAGAGATATTTCAATGAGCAGTTAGTTATCAATATATGAGGCTTATCCATAGATCAATTCATAGTGAGACATATGACTAAAAGGTGATTAATCAAGTACAGCAAGGATCCCACAAGGTATACATATGCATATCGGTAGCTTCTTCACCTTATTGAGACTAGGTCTTTAAAAATCAATTATAATGGTTTGTCCATAACTCCCTCTAAATATATAGGCAGTGACCTTATCAAAACACAATCGTGAAAACACCTTAAACTTGTTCTTTTTCTTGCTTTAGACCCTTAGGATAATGATTATGCAACTTTTCAAGTAATAGGAATATATCAAAGGCATCAGAATCATCATACTTATTGCTCATGTCTTGCCTTTTTCAAGGTAGAAGAGTCATCGAGCTATTTTATAGCTCCCTGTGAAGTCTTGCTTCAATTGATCATTTAGCCTTCATCATTTTGCTCCCCAACTATATCAACTAACTTGAGTAGACGGTTTGTCCAACAATGATTCAAAACAACAATGAATTGATACAGAGGACTACCTAGAGTTCTATGCACTTCCTGTTAAGAGTAAAAGCTTCAGGTGAGATGCACCTCCCATCCAAGCCAAAGGTGTTGCAATCCCTGTGCCATGCAACTGTCTTTTTTACACTTCACAGTTCTCACCACGGATTCTATTGTTCGACCTTTTTGCTGCTTCAACATCAATGTCATTGCAAAATCATTTACATAGAATAATTGTTATGCACCTCACTAACACCTTCGTTCGTGCTATATTCTTCTGTTCTTGTCATACTTTTACCACTACTATTTCTTAAATAGTTTCTCTGTTCTTAAAACCATCAACAACCTTTGCTTACAGACTTGCTTTTAGGATCAATGAAATCTGTTGCAGTGATGAAGGACCCTTACTAATTTCTGGTAAACCTTCAATGATAGCAATAAAGTCTAATGTTATTGTTGCACATCATCTAGGGTACACAACATTGTTTGTTGTTGTGTCAAGGGTTATTGTACAATCATCATCGTTTTAACTATGTCACTGTGTTGCATCTAATACATCATCCCATCATAGATTATTGCCATATAGAAGGTTACTATAGTCACCCCCCTGAATCACTGTCATGCCAATGTTTCTCTGCTACTGTCACAACTTGCAATATATATAAGATCAGTGGTTTAAATTGTTGCACAATTTCAAAACATCTTCAAACATTGAATATTATTACTCTTCAGACTCTGGACTTCGGATAAGATCTGTAACACTTTAAGGTATCTCAAAATGCCTGCTCCAATGTGTGTCACAACAAAAACACTATCAAATCATTGTCTTATATAAGACTATTGTTATTGCCATGTCACATATCTGCTCAAAACTGCCTTCAAAGCATCTTTGTATGAGGGATTCTGACATCAACATAGGTAGTTGTCAAGTATTGTCTTTGTTGCTTATTAAGGTCAAGATTGCCATCAATCTAAACCCTAGCAAGGCTCTTCTATGTTACTTCTATCTAATATAGATAAAAGGCTGGCAGCGTTAAAACTATGAATCGTAGTCCTCTATCTAGTCGTAGTCCTCTATCTATTCATATTGTTGCATACTGAGGAAGCCCTTGACAAAAGTACCATCTTCTCTAATTGTTACAATAATAACGATATAGTGAAGCTAACTTTAGCACAACATTTTACTTGAATAGCTTGCATATTGAAAAGTTTGAATGCTTCATAAATTATATGCTTTACAATCAACAATACGTATGAATAAAACTTGAAACATTTAGATTCGAACTTCAAAACTCTGAATCAACTGTCTGAATTATTCATCTTTATAATGGTATTAGGTCGTAGATAATTGAATTGATGACCAACAAAGATTACATGTAGCTCTGTAATTCATGTCTTAAGCACAAAAGAATCTCGATCTAAAAGGAGTTGCAAACATTTCTGTAAAACACTTATCCGCAACTATGAAATAGGTCTAAAATATCCATATGCACTGACTCTAACCAAAGATGACGGAAGTGCTTCAAGGAGTTGTAAACAATTTTTGGGAAATGTTCAAATGGTCTGCAAGATAAAAAGGATTTCTTTCACCGATTCCTTCAATGATCACTGGTGTAAGCTCTGAATACAAGCAAATCCGAAAGTAACTTCAAAACTTTCACATCTTAACAGTTCATCCTTACCACTTGATTGAAGCCCTAAGAGGATCAAAATAGCTCCACACTTCACAAGATAAACAATACGCTGAAATTCAAGGATTAGAGTGATATTCCACAGAGACGAGGGCTTATGCCACAAATCTGGAAGTGGCATCAACTATTCATACAATTTCTTTTAGAGTCAAACTGTTAGTGAACTGTGATACCACCGAACCTTAGAGATCAACAAACCTTCACGCTCAGTATTAAATCCCTAATGAGGCCCAAAATTATAACAAGTCTGTAATAATTTGGTCTTTAAAAGTTTTTCAAGCAAGCCCAATTGGATCCTTAACAATCCTTAACTGCTCCTTGTTCTTCGATTCATGTTAATCACAGAGACTAGAGTGTTGCTCAAAAATTATGCCACAAAGAATTATTTGAGTGTTGCTTGGACAAATCTTTCATAGAACTCTTGCTAGTTTCTGTAGCTCTAGTTCTATTCAAAGAGGAAGACAAACACCGCATTGTTCTGCAATGAAACTACTGGCTGCAGAAGAAATCCTTGTGTAAAATTTGATGTCCTCAAGAGGCCGAAAGTCTACTCCTTGCAATTACCAAACCAAACTAGATACCACGAGATCCATTGGAAATGGACGCGAAGATAAATTATTTCAAAAATTTTAAAGAGGTTGTGATTAATACTCGAAACTTACAGAGATCAAGACCCTTCCTATCGGAGATGGAACAGGAAATTACTCCACATGCAGAGAGGGATGAATTGTTTCCATGTAGTTGACTGGTTGCCTTGTGCTTGCCCTCACATGTGCTCTGATGCCATGTTAATTTTAACATGTTATGTGCTTGGACAATTACGTCAATGAATCATATGAGCCCCAAGATTAATTCCATTTCCTTTAATTGTAATCAAATAAATTATTACCCATTGATAGTAAAAGAAGAAAGAACACGAGTATACATATAAGAAGAAGACAAGCCAAAGACAAGAGAACTCAAAAATTGGCACAAGCCAAGGAAAAACCCTAAGATGGGGAAAACCCTTAATCAGATCCTCTTAGTATTTAAATCAAGTGTTCAACATAGAGAGTAAAATAAGTCAAAATGACTTACCAATTTTTGTAGATCATTATTGTTGTTTTAAACAAGATGATGACCCAACTGCAATTATGGCACACTGGGTAGGGTTCCCTGAAGATCACCATTGTCCCATTAGCTGCCCCATAAATTCCTTATTTTAGTTGTGGCCTTACAAGGAATGGATGGTGATGCCTTTCACTAGCCTTTAGCACTGATATGAACCCTTACTAGGCTTCTCATGCACTTTGTCTAAGCTAATGCAACCTAGATTTTCTTGAAGCAAGATCTCTTAAGTGCGGCCACAAGAAAGGGGGGAGATCTTCCTCGAATCAACTTGGAGACAATACCCAAACTCGGCCTAACATCAAAAGACTGAACTATCCAAACAAATGGCCAAGTTTTGCGGCTGGTTAATTGAGGAATCTCGACTTGTAACCTCACTGCTTCGGCCCCCTGCCAGAAGGAGATAACCCAAAACACATCTAACTGCCTCGGACTCCTATCAGAAGAAAACAACCCACTAGCCTTTCTTCCTTCGTTGAGGATCCCCTGTGGTTATTTCGGAGAAAAGAATCATGAGATAGGTGATTGAAACGAGGATGTAGGCACTTTTATATATACTAGTCAATGGGGATGAAGGGCTGTCATTGTTGGGCTTGATATTATAGGAGACGTCGAACTTGAAAATTGCTTCTGAGAAAACAAAAATTCAAAATCACACTTCCACTCCTCCAAATGAAATGAATTTTATATCGATTTCAGTCCTCTCGAAAAGAGGAATTCAATGAAATTATTATCTCCATCAACAGAGCTGACCAAAGTGGAATTTGGCCCCTAGTTGCCAATTTTAACATGCTTTTATTTCAGGTTTAAATTCTAATGGTTTTATATATTTGGAGCAAGTTTATCATTTGGATCCTGTCTCTGATGACTTCTTCCTGGCTACCTTCTCTTCAGATTAGTCTTCAAGGGGATGTTGCAGCGGAACAAGATTCTTTTATCCTACTTTTGGCCAGGAGGGTAATTATGTTAGGAGTTGGAGTGGGTTCCTTGGTTTAGATAATGGATCCTGTAACTGGTCAAATTTCTGCAAAAGTTGCTTACAATGCTCTTTGTAGTAATTCTCTTTTAGATGTCAATGGTTGGTGGTATACGAAGATTTGGGCTTGACCTATTCCTCCATATAGTTGGCATTAAAGAAAAAGTTAGTTACTATTGACAATACCCACAAAAGAAGATTTCAAGGGCCAAACAGAAGTGTCTTGTGAGTTGTGTACGAAGAATATATTCCACATCTATTCTTTGAATGCTCCTTTGCTTGTGAAGTATGAAGAGTGTCACTTATTTTCTTAAAACTTCTCAATTCCTTTTTGAAAACGACCTGGAAGGTTGTTTATATTGGTGGGATTCTCATATGGGAGTCAACGGAGCTGATTTTTATTATGGGGGGGATATGTAAATCTTTCAATTGTTCAATTTGCAAAGACAAGTGTCGGTTCTACATTATATCATAATAACCCAAATCCTTGGTTTATGGGGGGGATATGTAAATCTTTCAATTGTTCAATTTGCAAAGACAAGTGTCAGTTCTACATTATATCATACCCCAAATCCTTGGTGTTTCTTTTAGAAATATAGAAAGCCCCCAAGGGTTCGTCAACTTGGGGGTTTACTTGGGCCTCCTATTACAATGGTTGAAAATCAAGGCTTTTTTGATGGGGAATCTTCAAACAATATTGGGGGTGCTGGTATATATATATATATATATCTTTTAATGGTAACAAGTTCATAAAGGCTTGGCTAAACACAGGGAAATCATCAAACACAACTGCAGAATTGATTGCAACTTGAGCGTTATTGTTTATTTGCTCATCATATGGTGTTAAGGTCCTTCAGGTTTTTGGTGATTCCATATGTGAAATCAACTAGCTCTCGGGGCACTCTTCTCTTCTAACACTTTTTATTCACAGTTGGAAGCAAAGGATCCTACTACTAAAATCTTCCTTTCATCCATTGATTTTTCATCACATTTATCATGAATGGAATGCAAAAGTGGATTATTGCTCAAGAAGGGCCCTGACAATGGAGAAAGGATACATTTTTTTTGAGGAATATTAGATCTAGCATAATTAGTATTCTGGCGGGTCATTAGCAGGAGGTCTTCCTTTAGGAGTTGGAAGTTTTTGTTGATATTGGTCTGTCATGTTTTTACTTTTCCAAACTGATCTCAGGTTCATCTATTTGTATCAAATGTGTGATTCCTTCCCCTGGCATGATGTTCTGAATTTTGTCCCTGGCATGATGTTCTGAATTTTGTATAGTCCATGCTCGTTTGGGTGATTGTCTTTTTTTTTGTTAGCCGATACTTACAAGTTCAGCTTTCTCTTCTAGGTATGTTTCTCGGCATACATAGATGTCCCTCTATATGATCAATTTTGTAAATTGCTTTAAAGCCACGATACAACATTATGAACGAGCTATGATGATATATGTTGATGGTAGATGTTTTCTAGTTGTATATATTTCATTTAATCAAATCAATTATTTTCCTTTTCTAGAAAAAAATCACCAACAAAAACAGTGTACTCAAATTCACCAAACTCTACTCAAGAAATGGCCAACTTTAACCAAATGCTCCCAGAAAAAAAAAATATAATAATAAATGTAATAAATATAAATTTTAGTAACAAATAAATGTAAATTTAACATAATGCAAATACATAACCATTCGACACGCTCAAAAATTAACATAATGCAAATGCATAACCATTTGCTACGCTCAAATTTCAGTAACCAAGAATTATAAATATCATCATTCAGCCATCGTGAATTAATACATTCTAACCTAATACAAATACATCGAAAATATGTGAAAACAGATTGACGAATTTCAATCATCGAAACTGATACATATCGTTCATCCACCATGAATGTGAAATGTTGCGAGTCAAGATTCAAACAGTAATCAAATTTGAGAGCCATGTGACAAAATCTGAAATATTGTTTAAATATTGGATATAACAGCCCTCGAAATCTGCCTTTACAGATACGCTGGTGAGTCTAGTGGGTTTGACTCTCGGTTGGCAAAACGATTTAAACAGCAATTATGCGGACTTGACAACTCACTTGAAATCGCTGTCGAATTTACGACAAAATTGCCCAGAAAAGGCCAGAGCTTAGACTATACAAGTTTTAACCGATTCCAAGTTGAGTCGAGGAGTGTTTGCCCGTTGGCTGAGTGTAGACCAAGTAAACCCAGGTTTGACTGGTTTCTTCAAAGACTCTGCTGACTGGGTTGACTCACTCAATAGGCTAGAATATCGTTCAGACTCGGCAATCAACTCCTACACACCTGCACGCATTTTTTATTGCTTATATCTCATAAGCTACACTGACTCGGATCCCGTCACAAATGCGAGTGGTTAGCATCCCTCTTGGAAAATGTTTTGCTTTCATGTTATTTATAAACTTGTAAATTACGTTCTACTCTTCCCCCAAACTGCCTTTTGGCAGTTTTCTTTTTCCTCTCAAAGCCTCTGCTTTATTCTCTAATAAATAATTAAAACAGAATGCTTATTTGTTTCAAATCTCATGCCTTTGCAAAAATTTTATATAATAATTTTCATCAGCCTCTCATAAAACAATTGCAAAATTGATGTATGCACACGCAGTGCATTGAAGTGAAGAACCTGACAATATAAGAGTTGCAAGGTTCAAAAACGAGACCACCCTAGTCATCTGCATATCTACCAGCCATTTATAATGTATCTATGGCCTGGAGATTGGTGGAGAGAAGGCCGTTAATTGTTTTTTTAGACTGATTTCTATCTTTTATTTTCTTGTTCCATACTCAGGTATCTCACATATCCTCGTGGAGTTTTCCGAACTCTTACATAATTTTTTGAGTCTTTAATAGATACTGCTAACCTTTGGATCTTCTAATATTTAGCATTTCTGCACTTAGCTTCAAGCATATATAACTAATACTTTTTCATAATCAGCTTCCAACAAAGAAAAGAAACCGAAATCACAATATATGACATACACCCAAAAAGGAAAACCCTCAAATTCTTAGATAAATACAAAATATTATAGTATTTGTTACTTCTAGGAACAAATGTAAGGGCCAATTCACCACACGACTCCTTGTCCCTTACTCTTCAGCAAAGACTTCAAATGCATGCATATCACTGGGACCCATTCACTGTACCAACTCAGTTACCAAACGTCATCTTTTAAGCCTGCATGAAAAGAAGCAATATAGAAACAGTAAGAGAAAATGGTAGTCATATCTTGCAAAGGCGAGATACAAAGGAAATTTAATGTCAGAAAACCCCTTACCTTGTTTGCAATGTTGTTTGAAAGCCAATCCAGGCCTTCATAAAGGCCTTCACCAGAAGTCGCACAAGTGCTTTGAATATACCTAGACAAATTAATAACAATTACAATTTAGTTTCATTTCATATGTGCAACTATTTCAGGTCTCCGCAAAAACAGACCATTCTGACATATAGGCATAGTAAAATAATTACAGAATACATAATGAAAGAATTAGTTACTGGGTGCCTCTTCCTCAAACTATCAAATTACTCTTTACAACACAACTTCCCCCACAACCTCTTTCGAAAATATTCAGATGTTTATTTTACATTTAAGACTTCAAAAAATAATTGACCCTTTTCCAACACAATATCTCGGATAATTATCTCTCTCAAACTAATTATTTTGTCAAAAGAAGCACATCAAGATGCAAAATAGCACATTTTGGCCAGAAGCTTAAATTCTTTTCAGCTCCAACTAATCCAACAATATTTTCTATCATCATAAAATAGTGGGTAAATTGTGGATGTTTTATGGCTAGAAGTATAGGAAAGCCAAGGAAATGTAATATGAATATTCATGTCCCTGGCACATATAACTTCCCGAAATGTAGAACATCTCAAGAAACTGGTCAATTCACAAATACCTGCCATGTAGCATGATTAAGCATTCAAATTAGTGAATAAATTTCAAAACAAACAATTCTTCTCCAGGTGCAAAAAACTCTGAATTTATTCTTTGTAAAATGCTTTGTATTTTGTAAAGATAAAAAAACAATCCCCTAAGTTCAAAACTCCTTTAAAGTCGCACAAGTGCTTTGAATATACCTAGACAAATTAATAACAATTAGAATTTAGTTTCATTTCATATGTGCAACTATTTCAGGTCTCCGCAAAAATAGACCATTCTGACATATAGGCATAATAAAATAATTATAGAATACATATTGAAAGAATTGGCTACTGGGTGCCTCTTCCTCAAACTATCAAATTACTCTTTACAACACAACTTCCCCCACAACCTCTTTCAAAAAGGTATTCAGATGTTTATTCACATTTAAGACTTCAAAAAATAATTGACCCTTTTCCAACACGATATCTCGGATAATTATCTCTCTCGAACTAATTATTTTGTCAAAAGAAGCACATCAAGATGCAAAATAGCACATTTTGACCAGAAGCTTAAATTCTTTTCAGCTCCAACTATATCATCCAACAATATTTTCTATCATCATAAAATAGTGGGTAAATTGTGGATGTTTTATAGCTAGAAGTATAGGAAAGCCAAGGAAATGTAATATGAATATTCATGTCCCTGGCAGATATAACTTCCCGAAATGTAGAACATCCCAAGAAACTGATCAATTCACAAATGCCTGCCATGTAGCATGATTAAGCATTCAAATTAGTGAATAAATTTCAAAACAAACAATTCTTATCCAGGTGCAAAAAACTCTGAATTTATTCTTTGTAAAATTCCTTGTATTTTGTAAAGATAAAAAACAATCCCCTAAGTTCAAAACTCCTTTAATTAGCTGCCTTCTCATTTGGTCTAATCAGTTTCAATTTTTTAGATGTCAGCAACATCAAAATATTTTTTGAGTTACATCACAAATCTCCAGAAACATATCAGCAGTTGAATCTACTGCAGATCAGCTATTCAGACTATGCTTTTCACAACATCAGTACGAGTAGGCGCCTCCCTCTTCTCAAGGTATACGGAGGTGAACTAATGGTCCTTTGCCATTTGTCCTCCAATGTGAGAGGAGTTTTAAAAATGCTCTAGATCACCAGGACCCTGCCCCTGTTACATGCCAGGCTGGTGCAAACATCCCAATCCACAGAGAGGGCACCGGCACCGGCACCTAATAAATGTGGAATTACATTTGAGCCCCGAGTCTTAACAGATCAACATCAAAAAGTACCATTTCCTAAAATCTGGTGTGAAACAATAAAAAAAAAAATTAAGCCTTGCTATAAAAAAACAATCTGTCATCACCACAAGTAAATATTTTGCACTGTTACTATTCCTCAAAACATTCGAACTAAGGTATAGAAGAGTACTAGCTTAGAAATGCAGGCAGTACATGTAGGACTATCAAGCTAATCAGGCATTATTGACATGATATAGCTCAAAGAAAAAAAGCTAAAGGCGAAGATAACATTATAAGATATTATGCAGAATATCTTATTGGACACGTAACATCTTTTTATTATTGCATACACAGTTTAAATATAGCCTCAGCAGTTTTCATAGATCTACAATTGTCAGTGACATTTATTTTAGGAAAAAATATTGTAGACCTTTGTTTTATGCAAAATTATCATACACCTTTGTTCTATAAAATGCTCTTAAAACTGAGCTATTACCTCTAACATGCTTTCTTACCAACCAAACTGCATACAGACAAACAAGACAAACAAATAGCACTGTATTTTGGGTCTCTGCAATATCTTATATTAACAAAATGTGTCTTTTCTACCAAAATATTACTTGTGTCAAATAACTGAAAAGGTCAAAGAACTCAACGTATATATTCATATTATATATCGAATGTGCTTTTATAAAATTGGACTGAGATTTTCCCTTTTGACCTTTACACCACCTTTTAATCTAACTTGGTTAGCCTTAAAATGATATTCAGGCCCTACAAACCCGTCAGGTACCTTCAATTATTTTATTAACTTTGTTACAATATTATTAGAAGCATTAATTTTGGTGTGACTTTTTTCCCATTATGATGATTGAAATCTCACTCCCCAAAGGAAAATATTAAAATATGGCCTAAAGAACCAGTTTGCCCAGATAAAATGCTGCAGCCAACTCACAAAGAGCTGCTTATAAAATTGAACTGTTGACCTGATGCCAGCTAGCAATCAGAGCAGATCGGCCAGTCAAGCTATATACATTGCTCTCCCTGCCATACTAAATTAGAGGGAAGCAACTTAATAGAACTAAAAAGAAATGAATAAATAATTACCGCTGTCCAATTTCATAGGTTCTAACTTCTAAATTACTAATTAAATGCCTAAAATACTTGAGTAAATTAAGATGAGTAAGTGGTGACTTTGGCTTTATACATATCATGCATCCTATTAAGATGGATTACCAATCCATTTTATTTTAATACGAGTAAGAGGTGACTTTGACCTATAACACAGAGAATGCATCCTATGAAAATGGATTATCAGTACATTTTACGTATATCCAGGAATTTGTGTTTATGCCATTTCAAAGGATGGATTCATTGGAACAGCAAACAGAAGGATAAATGTTTCAGTAAACTAAGAGTAAAAGCATTTTAGATATCATATCTAAAATTAACAACGTTCCTAGACTTTAACACATTTCATCAATGAAACAACAAACAGAAGGATAACAGTTTCAGAAAACTAAGAGTAAAAGCAGAAAGATGCCACATCCTTCCTCTAGTTAACCTGAACAAAAGGCCCCACATTACTTATTCAGAAATAGAATAGTCTCTAGAATGCTCACTTAATATTCTAGAAAGTATCTTAAAAGTACTTTTTGGCAAACAATAGGCTCTTATGCACATGCAAGAATGTGTTTAAAGATTTATAATATTCTTCAAGGCCAAAGTAGCCCTTATGCGAGTTAGTATATAAAATCCTACAAATATAAACTCAAATAATAAACGTCTACCCTAGAAGCAACAGAGATTTACAATAAAATCCTAGTGTTCAAGCTGTCAAACATTACTAAATTCTAGGAAGTTCACTAATTGAACATTCCACTTGGCATTATAAACTTCAGTTTGTTACTCTAGAGTCTAGATACACACTCCTATTCTCATACTTGTAACTGACAATACAGAGAAGGCTTTGCCCGATCAGCTAAATTGTTTTATGAAATTTAGAACCATGACTTGAGAAGAAAATGCTAGATAAGCTTTTGCCTCCCTCTGGATTGCTCTGGAATACCTAATAACCAACCTTCTAACAAACTGACAACCTTTTGATGCATTGTAGTTTGAAAATGAAAATAGAGAAACATCCACTAAAGAGTGCAGGCCAAGCTTAATCTTACCAGTGTCGCTGGCGTAAAGAGTGCAGGCCAAGCTTATCAGTGATTTCAGCAGCAGCCATCGCATTTGGGAGATCTTGCTTGTTTGCAAACACAAGCAGGACTGCATCTCGTAACTCGTCCTGCAAAGGAAATACAGTCTCCAAATGATGAATCGATTTGATATAAGTCTATATACGTAACTACAAACAAAACAAGGGCAAAGTGTGTATCAAAAAACAAAAGTGTAATTTCTCTTGATAGGTTATTCAGAATTAGTAAATTACATTCACCAACCAATAAAGAAGAATCATTAATACTGACTGAATAAATAGAAGAAAACTAAATTTATTGAGTATAATACCAATACATGTGATTCTAATAGCTTCAGAGTATCTTAGCAAGATTGAAAGAACAAAGGAGCTCCATTGAAAAACTTCCGGTTGTGCTTGTGCATTCTACCATAAAGTTACTTGCTATATAGTATATAGTATAAAATTTAAATGCATTTCCCTGGTTATTGGAGTACCTCACTCCCACTTTCACAGTGCTACAAATTAATCACAATATCAAGTAGCTACTACACCATAATTTGATATGGTTAATGACATCAGATTGATGCCATCTAAGTAAATAAATAGTGGACAAATATACTCAATCATGTTAGCATTTGGCACAGTAGCCATTTCACAAAGTCAACATTTCAATAAGAGGCAAAGCATGTGGAGCGAAGTTCATGCCTTCCAGCCTTGTATTCCCTGAATAGCAACCCAAAACCTATTTGATATCTCTATACATCGCAATATCCTAATAGAAGGAAATTCTAGCATCAAGCATGTAGAAGGCCATCCAGGTCATATTAAGCCATAGGGAAGGGCAAATTTAGAATTCAGTAGACACTTTCTGTAGTAGTCACAACCAGCTGGTTCAGACCATTTGGCCCTTTTCCAATCCAGTTGAGACTGTGAACTAGTTTGGGACCAATTCTTAACTGAACTGGCCGGTTTACCAACAACCCCAAAACTAACAAACACAGTTTAAAAACAAAAGACTAAATCATCCTCCTTCCTGGAACTGTCGATAACCTTTAATCATATTGACATTTACCTTTATTAATGTTTTTCTTTAAGTTAAATTTTAACATTGCAAGTTAGAGTGGAACCCTCATTTCAATATGTCTGGTGATAGAATCAGACCCATCAGACCTCAACAAGAGAAGATAGACATTGGGCTGTTTTTTTTATCTTCCCCACATTCCGAGCATTTCAGGATATATGAGAACAGGACCCTGTACCCCTTCTCCCTGAACCTCTTGAGATAGGAACCTAGAAGAGGAATATGCTGCTCAATGGTGCCAACTAATTGGAACTTGAAACATATATACTACTCAATTGTACCTGTGCCAACTGATTTAAAATATCAAATGGCAGCAATTGTTGAAGCTATTCACCAACAGAGCAAACTTCAGATTCCTGGACTCATTGGAGTCAGACTAATGAGATAGACTTCAAACAAGCTATGCACTCAGTTCATTATAGTATGATGATTTCTTGAATCTAGAGTCTAGATATCATTTAGAGCCTCAATCTTTATATATTTATATTCAAAATTTCAATATGTTTCGCCAAACTTATATCTCAATGGCATTTTACCATATTCACCCTTACATGCTATATACATAAGCAAAATTTTCATTTGTGAAGTCTAATGGTTTTAATTTACATTGGTAATAAATATACATGAATCTATACTTTTTTACTAAAATCTGAGTATCTAAATTATATTTTAGATGACCAGTTCTTCAACCTGGCTTTTCCACTAGATCCAGTCCAATTCCAATTGGTTCATGATTTTGGGAATTCCAGTTCCAGTTCAGTTCCAATTCTAACTACTATGACAGTTTCTGACTCAAAAACTTGAAAACATTGGCCAACAGTATTATGCACCCTAAAATAACTAAAGACTAATCAATTTTCTTAAATCCAACATTGCATTACTACCACCTTCAACATGATCTCACAAATCAAACTCACCAAATTGCAAGTTTAAATTGGATTGTACCCAAAAATTCCTTCCAAACTCCTGCACAGTCAAACTTGTGTTGACCAAATCTGACTCAGGTTGACCTAGTCTGATTCATGATTAATCACAAGTTTGACTGAGCTTGTCTTGGTTTGACCAAATCAAGCTCACCCAGGTTTATATAGTAACCCTTTTAAACAATCTTTTTTGCCCGTTTTTCCCTTTTCAGTTTGGCTTTTGGATTTTTTTTTTCTCTCCACAGCAAGCCGCAAGCTGCCAGAAAAGATGTCAATGCATCTAAGGTATCATAACAGTGGGCATATTGCAAGGTTTTAATGTGAACTTGCAGCAAGCTTCATGCCAGCAACTGTTATACACCTTGCAGTACCTTAGAAGCCTAAGAGGCACCACTTCATGCTTATTTCCAATTCCCCTTCCTTTGATACTGTTAACAACTGACTTTTGGTTTTTTTTGGTTAATCTTTTGGGGTTGGAAATGGCCCGGGGCGTGGCGCAGCACTGGAGCCCTTTATTTGGGTTTTTTCCTGCTATTGATTTTTTCAGGAGTATCAAGGCTGTAAGCTGTTTTGTATCCACCGTTCATTAACAGATATAAACCAGAGAAAAACAGTGGCAAAGCTTCCTTTTTAAACAGACCTATACCAAAAGACAGCTGCATAACATTAGACCAAAACAGTGGCAATGTCAAGGGAGGACTTTGCTTAAAATTGCTGTAAAAGAATTCCTCAATCAAATTAAATGTAAACTTTGCAACAATCTCTGCAGTGGTGGCATACATAGATTCAAATACCACCTTGTTTGTATCCCTGGCCAGACATTGGTCCTTGCACTGGAGTTTAAGCTTTCGAATTTGAAGGCTGGATTTTAAATCAATACTAATTAGATAGTAGAGTAAAAATTTCATGACGAGGACAGGCATGCATCGTGCAGCAGTTGACCTGGATAATGCAAATCCTCTACATGAGATTGGTTAGTACCAGAGGAGGTACTCTTTTTCACCCTGAAGACATGGAGGATCTTGAGGCTCAGCCAGCCAAAGGCATAGGAGAAAGTTCTTAGATTGTAGCTACCTTTATAGATATTGTAAACAAATGCTTCCAGTTTTCAGTTTTGATCATTTTAAAACTCATAACATATATATAACAGGAGACAATGTACACATGAAATTTGGACATCTATTGATATTCTGCACTTTACATGGACATGAATTTATTGAATATCAATGTAAGAATGATCAAAAAATGTGTAATCCTTTATATTTTTGCACTTGGCAAGTTTCTCCCAATCTGAGTTGAGCTCTTGACTGTTCTGCCTGGCCAAGTTTTTCCCATTTCTGAGACTGGTAACTTTGATGCAATTTCTGGCACTTTATGGTTCACTTCAATTGTTACAATGTGAAAGATAAAAACTAAAATTGTCAAACAAAATTCTGATATTAAGAATAACCATTCACCTCATTCAACATCCTGTGCAACTCATCTCTTGCCTCAGCTACACGGTCTCTGTCATTGCTATCCACCACAAAGATGAGACCCTGTGTATTCTGAAAGTAGTGCCTCCAAAGTGGTCGAATCTGTTATTCAGCATGGAAAACACATCAGTTAGCATCTTTATCTGCACTCAATGGACATGAAAAGCAAGGTAATACTACTTACATAGACTTTCTTATGAATTATCAGATGTAAAATAAACACAATTCCAAGGAAAAGAAAATTCAGAAGCATCTGATAAAAAAAAATTAGCTTCAATTTTGACAAGGGGGCCATTGTTTGACCTTACAAACTTTCCAATTGTTAGTAAGCATTGACAATAGGCAGAAGAAATTTGCAACTATCAATTTGTAAGATTAGTTCAGTAATCCTCCTGTTCAAGTTATATAACTATCTCACGTTTTTAATTGATACTTTGGAAAATACAAACAGAAAACATCTCACCTGTATTTATATGCATGAATTGATAAATTGGAGTATATGGATTGTCAAATGTATGTCTATTTTGAAATTAAACTCAAACATAAAATGCAAAACATCTTTTTATTACTCCAGATAATACAATACTGAATAAACCTCAAACAACATTATGTGAACAATGAGACCACAGAAGCAAAATGACACATCAAGCTTTAGACTTATATAACGTGTGATCTAGCATTATCCAACTCAATGACAAATGGAACTCCCTGAGTGAGAACAGCAAATACAATTCTGGTCTGACCATTTCACTAAGTTCAAATCTACTCAAGTGACAAGTCCACAATATTCATTTATCATAATTGAACAGTCAATTTACAAAAGAGTGTTTTCCATCCATCTACAGTGCTAATGTTAAAAATAGTACAGAACCTAGTAAGACAAATGTGAAAGCTGGAAAACATGAATGAGAAGTTGCAAAAGAGTCAGAAAAAGTGGCAATTTCTGATCAAAAGTTGGAGCACTATAATAGAACAAAAATGTCATTGAGCTCTGTACAAACTTTCTTAGCAATAATTGGAATAGCGTAGTGTCAAGAATATTCAATGCTCCCTGGAATATTTTAAAACGTTTAAACAGAAATCTGAATGTCATAAATATGACATGAAATTGGATTAGTTTCACAGTTTAGAAGAAAAAGGTCCAATGGAAACAGTAGAAGGTTAATGAGGAAAGAAAAAAAGAAAGAATCTTGCTCCAGAAAGTTAGAGTTCCTGTAATTTTAAACGATTGTATTCCAGTGCTCTTGAAAGATAGGGACCCATTTTACTTTTAGCCCCAGCAGCTAATGGGATCTAGTGAGACATGATTTTATCCATTGATTGAATTCCCCCCATTTGCTGGATGCTACAGGTATTAACATTATATTTTTCTTCTCCAAATACTAAATAGTGCTTCTCTCTTTTCTAAGGTTTACCCTTTTTGACTCACCCCTTTTATTTTCACTTGTAATTAATTTCCTTTTGGCATTTGTGAGTTGCCTTGGCTCTCTCACATCATGATTGTAACTTACTGTTTTCTCTAGTCCCAATGATCTATCCATTTGGTCACCTGTGGACATTAATAAAATTGTATCATATTATCTTATCTCTCCACTTTTTCCTCTCATACCACTCATATTTTCTGTCTGCTGACAGAAAGATGCAAACCAAAAGACCATTCCTCATTAACTAGACAGATATTTCTTCCAACTCTTAACAGGATTTCATGTTATCCCCTTAAAAAGGGCATGTGTTTCTTGAAATGGAATATTGAGCTTTAAATACGTCTAATCAAACAGAATTTATTTACAATTCTATGTGATGGTTAGAATGTTTAATTATTGGTAAAGCATCGTTTTAAGTTTTTTACTACTAGATTTGCTCCATGAGATTTTCATTTTCCTGACCCTTGTGATTAGAAACAGCATTTCTTTCCTAAATGAAATTCTTCATGAATGAAGGAAGATTCCTCGTTCAGGGACGTTACTTCATTTTTAAAACTACAAACATATCAGTAAAGAAATGATCCCTACCTTATCCTGACCCCCCACATCCCAAACTGTGAAGCTAATGTTCTTGTACTCCACAGTCTCCACATTAAAGCCTGTTCAACAAAAACACCAAAAGGTTACATATTGCACCTAGTTAGTATCTAATTGCTCAATAATAAATACTAGCAAGCCATAATCAGATTCAGAATGGCACAGAAAAGCTAAGTAAGGCAAGAATGTCAGAGGCTTGACCAGGCATGTATATCATACATATCATGTTTCAAAACAAATGATGATGATGAAAATTGACATCGAAAGTTATGATCAAATCACTGAAACAATAAAATACAGAATATCTGTAGCACAGAAAAGCTAAGTAAGGCAAGAATGTCAGAGGCTTGACCAGGCATGTATATCATACATATCATGTTTCAAAACAAATGATGATGATGAAAATTGACATCGAAAGTTATGATCAAATCACTGAAACAATAAAATACAGAAAATCTGTAGCAAATAATTTATGCAGATCGTACACTTTGAAGAAAAGCAAATAAATAAATGCACTGTCTCGTTATTAGATCACAAATCCTTACGCCCATCTCAGTAATGTGCTTTTCCTAGAAATAGCAGGTGACCCAAATAAACTGACCATCAAGATTCACTACCAGATATTCATTGAGAGATATTTCTAAATAGCACAGGGTATTAATTTTTTAAATGTTTTTCAAGAAAAATAATAGCTTCAACTCCAAAATTTTACATTGTAAAAACTGTACTGAATAGTTTTTAAAATGCTTCCATTTTGTGTTGTAAATATAAAATGGTCTCTGCATTCCGGAGTCTGCATACTCAGACAAATGGGAAACAATCTCCAAAGAAATCAAGTTATGTACTATGGCAAGCAGAAAAATAAGCCATCCAGATCCCAGACATATCTGATATAACTATTTGCTAAAACCATCAACATACTTGCCTCCGTCAGTTTAAGGACAGCACTAAGACATGTTCAATTCAGCTGATAGAAAAACCAAACTCTTGCAATTGACAATCCCACATCAGTGACACACAAACTGCTTAAGAAAATTGAGTTTTAGCCAGTAACAGTTACTGAAATATGTAAACCACTGAATGCTCACCAATGGTGGGAATTGTTGTAACAATCTCTCCCAGCTTCAACTTGTATAAAATAGTAGTCTTTCCAGCCGCATCAAGTCCAACCATAAGGATTCGCATCTCCCTCTTAGCAAACATTCGATGGAATAGCTTGGTGAAAGTTAAACCCATCTTAAAAGCTGATAAAACAATGCAACACAACTCATCAGACAATCAAGCATCTACGATTGGACACTAAACCATCTACAGTCAAACACAATGCAACCAAAGATAAAGATCTAGATCCTTAAGAAGCTAAAAGACAACCTTATATGAAAAGCACAGACCCCTGATAGGAAAAAGATAACAAAACTATGATTAGAAAGTAAAAATGCAAATCCTTTCCAGAACCAAAATTTCACCTAAAATTAACAATAAATATTGTAGTCTAAAATCTTAAAATAAGATCAAAGAAGATCTCTCGAAAAATCAATGGTTTTCCTTTTCAGATAGCAAGTTATAGCGAGATGCTTTCTATTTTACAGAAATTTCTAAAATCCTGCCTCGACCATAACATTCAGAAAGTAATACACATGCATAAGCAAGAAACTATCTTCCAAGCCGCACCTAAAACCACTGCATCAACTTTTCAAACTGATGGAGATAAGCCTATAGCCTAGTTAACTGGTGCGCTCTGTTTTTTACATTAGTATAAAGATATTTATAGCCTTATCCCTATAAGCATATATCACATCACTATAAACCAGGATCTTACATCCTTCGGTGTGGGATCCACTAATCCAATTCTGCCAAGATCCATCATGGAAGCAGATACACTGGAGAAAGAAACATATCTCATGGAAATTGAAACAGATTCTGAAACTTCCAGAGCTTTGTTGACCTGCCAACCCAAGACCCCAAGAAATTTGGATTTTTAATGAAGAATCCCAAGACCTCAAATGCCTAAAGGCTAAGACCCTAAACCCAATTCCTGGTCAAGATCTAAGCTATCCTTATGTCAACATCTGCTCTCAAGGTCTGATCTAGTAAAGATGGGTCTCAAGGTCTGTTCTCAAGATTTGATCCATCATTATGGTCAAGGTCTCCAAAAGGCAGTAAATATCATTAATAAGGTGTTTATGTTGTAGACGTAGACAGTGTCTATACAATCTTGTATGGTCAATATTCTGAAAACATGATAAGTACAGCAGCTCACTCAATGATTACACTGTTGTACTCTATTTTTACATTAGTATAAAAATGCTTATAGGCTTCAAATTGATGGAGATAAGCCTATAAGCCTAATTAACTGGTGCACTGTTTTTTTACATCAGTATAAAGATGCTTACACGCTTATCCCTAAAAGCCTATATCACGTCCCTATAAGTGAGGATCTGACACCCTCGAGTGCAGGATCTGCTGAACCAATTCTGCCAAGATCCATCACAGAATTGGATCCACTAGAGAAGGAAAAATATCTTGTGTAAAATGAGACAGATCCTGCAACTTCCAGTGGTTTTTCAACCCACCACCAACAACAAAAAATTGGGTTTTTAATGAAAACTTCTAAGACCCCAAATGCCTAAAGGCTAAAACCCTAAACCCCATTCCTGGTCAAGGTCTGATCTATCCTTATGTCAACATCTGCTCTGGAGTTCTGATCTAGCAATGTTGGGTCTCAAGCAATGTCACATGGTTCCGGTTCAGCAATGATTAGGTTTGGTTTGAGTTCGAATTTTATGATGAGGTTTGAATGAGGTTCGCCATTAGATTAGTACATATATCATCACGGACATGGAAACTAAAAGGATAAATTACAAGCTTAAACTGTGACATGAGGTTATGAGTTTTGATCTATGCACTTGGTCAATGGCTATGAAGTTCGATGAGGTTCATTAAACCTCAAAATTTTTTCAAGGTTCACCAAAATTCGAACCTCAAGGTTAAAGTTCAACAAACCTTGTGACATAGGTCTCAAGGTCTGTTCTCAAGGTTTGATCCATCATTATGGTCGAGGTCTGCTGTCAAGATGCGCACTATCCTTGTGTGCTACAGTGCTACATTCTTGCTCACTTCACCCATACTGTTATTTAGTCCTGCCATAGTCTTCAAGAAAACCACTTTATTCACTGCTGATCTAAGTCACTTGACATGATGACATGGGACACAGAGATATGAGTGTCTAACATGAGGCACAATGGCCCCAAAGACAAGACATGGAGGACACGTTATATATGTATATCTGTGTGTATAGCAAATTAGTAAATTACTACACATGCAAAAATGAATATAGACAAAGGCTCGCATCTCTTTAAAATTTAGAAACTAAAACATTTACAATTTGACATGACGATGATACAAATTCAATCATACAACTAGCGCATATAACCAAAATAGCACCGAGCGCAATCCATCTCAGAACCAAAAATACATCAACAAAGAAGTTCTAGATGCCATCTAGAGTCCAAAAAGAAATAATGCTATAGCCTACAACAAATAACTAGTACTAATCATTGTTTATATTGGGATATTCATCATCAATATCACCCTCTAAACTTTAGAATAAGATAGAAAAAGTTCAACATGTCAAATCGAGATTTTGTTTGAGTGATAGGTATATTTTTACTAGAGTCAAGGCAAAGGAATTCAACAACCACTACCACCAATATCAAGATATATAGCTGGCTTGGTTCTCTTGATTAAATGCTAGTTCCATACCCTCATACATGAAAAAATCATATGGAAATGTTGCAATCCCCCAAATCTTGAAAAACTGAATGTTAAGTCATTGGAATTTAAGTGGGGTCTAAAATTCTACTTTCTCCATATGAATCCAATGAAGTTGGAACCACTTTCAAACATCCTAAAACAATTAATTACATAGCATTAGTAGGGCCTGGAAAAATCCACTTCCTAGCACTTTGAATCCCTTCTAACACTACTTAATCGCCCTTAGTTGCGCTCCAAAACCTATGAGAGCTCCAAACCTATGATTGAATTACATGAGAAAGGAAAAAAATATATTTTAATAAGTCGTGGACCACTTTTTCACTAGGCACATGTCCGAATTTCAAGAAAGGAGTAGGGTTTGCGTGTTACATGAGTTTGACTCATGTTCGACCCAAGTTTAACTCATGTCCTATGAACAAGCACGAGTCAAACTCGTGTTGAACATGTATCATGCACATGGTGTGCACGACACGTGAAATACGTGACACGAGGACAATGGATAAGCATGTGTCATGTTTCTTAGTTGTTGATATGGGCAAGTGGATGTAGTTCACAAAATGTTGTCATGACGTGCTTCATGCTCACGCTAAAATGGTCTTAAAATTTAACAATGATTAATAATGGTTATAACTTATCAAATTATAGTTATGGTACATGGAAGGCTAACAATAATATGCATAAGAAATCCCTTTTTTGGTTGTATAATATAGCCAATGTTCAACCAAGTTTCCAAGATGGGGAAACGTGGGAGCAAGGATATGCAAACGATCAACGTGCAGGAGCCACACCCATATTTTAGGGAAATTGATGTAAGATGGGGTGGCATTAAGGTCCCTGGCATATGGGGCACTCTCTAAAATTAAAAAAATCAAAATAATAAATAACAAAATCCCAACAATGACAATTCATCCCATGCAAATTCATCGTTGCGCAATTTAGACACTAAATACTAAATCAAATGTGTAAATGACAAAAATATGATTCAAATGCAAATTCATCATCCTAGAATCTAATTAGTACTACGCAAAATAGTTAAGTTGCATGAAACGTAGAAATATGTACATGTTTCTGATCATCCTAAAATCTAATTAGTACTAAGCAAAATAGATAAGTTGCATGAAACGTGGAAACATGTACAAGTTTCCAAAACGAGAACATCTAGAAATGTGACTCCCCCAAAATGGGTAAATGGGAGAAACTTGGTATATAAAAAATACAAGTATAGATATGAAGTTCTTTTATTTTTTTTAATAACACATTATCTTGCAGGAAAATAAGCAAGATAATAAAAATAACACACGTAATTGACATTTTAGGAGACCAATCTATTTTAACTCTTATAGATGATTACATGATGCAAAATCCAATAGCTTGGTGGTCTTGACTAATCTCAATCCCATACCTTCATACATGATAGGGTCCAATCAGAACACTACAGTCTTGCCAATCCTAAAATCCCAAAAAGTGTTAATACACTTAATTTTGAATAATATTCAATTTACTAAGGTTGGAACCACTCCCAAACATCCTAAAACAATTAATGGCAATGCGAAAAATTTAAGTAAAAGGATATTAAAGAAAAGATGAAGGATAGTGTCAAAGTTGACATTCTTCGTTATCTTATCCTTTCTATCCTTCTACTCTAAGAATTTAATATGATTATTAATTACCAAGGTCACAAACTCCTCAAAGCTCAAACCCCTATCTTTGTTTTGTCTTAAAGGATTGTTGAGCAAACATTATGAAGGGGTGCCTAGACAACCTCCTTTTTAGGGGGGCAACAAGACGTACACTTTTTGACAAATGTGCTCCCCGCACTAGGGAGACGGTTCCTCATGTGTTTTGTTGTGTTTCCCAAGAAGGGGAGCATGAGGAATGTTTCTCAAGGCACCACCCACCCCAAAGCATGGGAAGCATGGGGGTGCAGCCCCCACACCCTATGGGATGCATCCTTATTAAACATTCAAATGGTTTTGATTCTTAACTTTATCTTTTTTACTTATTATAATAATTTTATATTTGTTTTGCACTTGTCATTTCCCCAACATATCCAAACCCTAGCTTTTTAAAAATCTAGCGAAGGCATATCTTGGCAACATTGCTTATCCCCAAAAGAAGGTGTCACCTATATCCATTGATCATTGTAATGATCCCCACAAAAATGGATACAAATTCTTGAACTACAACATTTATTTTGAAATATCACTATCAAAATTGCTTACATTTTAAGTTAGATATTTAGAATTGATAGTTTCCTCCTTAATAGTTTTGAAGGGCTTGTTGAGTAGATCAATACAATATCCAAGGCAGATATCACCACATGTTTTGAGATTCAAGAGGTCCATCTCTACTTTCATTCACTACCATAACCAATGATGTCTAGCTCTTTTAATGTGTGAGATGGTGACTCTCAAATGGAAAACCTCACAAGTTTCTTCCAAAATCTATCTTGTCATATTGAGAACTTTGTTTTTTCTAGAGAAATTTTGTGCCTATGGGATAAGCAACACAAAGATCATTTAAGGCCTGGCACCATAGGGACTATTTCAATAAGGCCTCTCACTCCAAGGCTATTAAAATTGGCAACTAGGGCCAAACTCCATGTGGGTCATCTTATTTATGGCAACTGATATTTTTCTTGGATTCCTCTCGTCGAGAGGTGTAAGATTGATCTAACGATCATCCGATTATGACATGTATTTATGGAGATAAGAATTT
>APFE031280438.1:63719-77959 GCA_000404065.3 Pinus taeda | reverse complement strand
TATATGAAAAGTTTTACTCATATAAAACATTGATTTATCGTTAATGTGGAAGTATCGATAACTGTTGTGGTAACAATCCAAACATCCCCAATTTTCCACAGTGTATTATTATCATCAGACCAAAATCATGAAGTAAACTACCACAATCACTTGTTTACCACTTGCATTAAACTATAATCAAAGCCAATTCATGAATATAAGTTTTAATAGTTATTCATGGAATACTACCTCATCAATGCTACCAACCATATTAAATTTGAGCATGACATTACTCAATCATCTTTTAACAATTACAATCAAGACTTACCACTTGTCTTATTTTTTATATTTAACATCTAAAGGGGTTCTTTCGATGTCTTTTAAAACATCCTATTTTCCTCCTAAAGGACATTCCTCATATTTTACATTCATGCATCCATTCATTACAAGAAGTGAATTGTAAATTTGGTCATGTTCACTAAGTGTATCGTTAATCTTGTTATATATGCAAAGTTTGGTAGTCAATTCTCACTTTAACTAGTCAGTGCTTAAGATTTTCATATGCAATAGAGGTTGTATTATCTTTATTTGCATGAATATTTTAATGTCTTGAACATATTTTAAAACAAATATTATCATTTATTATTCTTCAATGTGATTATTAACATGAATCATGCATCTCATGTCAAAGATAATCTATTGTGTGTATCATTATGGATTTTTGTTAGAATCATACCTAAGTTGATTCCTACTAGCATCATACCTCTGCTTCGTTTCCATTTACAAATCCAAAAAGGAACCAATGCTACAACCTTGCACTCTAATACCACTTATAACATCCCCTTGTAAACCTCTTGGAAAAGTTCAAAGGATTAGAAATTTTTTATTGAGTTACTTGCATGTAATAATCATAATTACTTATTCAATTTTCCTTTTACTGACCATTGGATAAAAACTTCATCATTACATAGAGTAATTTTGGTAAAGGAATAGTAAGTTACATATATATTAACATTCATTACTGCAGCATATAATTATAAACTTCATGATGTAACCTTACATCATTTTCAATATTCTTTTAACTAGGTTTAGTTAATCGTATACTTGGTAAAGTAATTATAACATCATGTAAGGAACCAACATCATAAGAATGACACAATAGGAAAACACATCATTGAAGATCAATATATCTTGGAAACCGCATAGGGTAAAACCCAACAAATGTTTAATTTTATTATTAAATTCCTTTGAGGGGGTTCTGCCTTCACTTACTAATTATAAGGGAGTCCATCCTTTGACCATTGTCACAAAATCTTGCAAAGAAATATCATATTATATGAAACATCACTAGTTATAAGCGATTACAATCATCATGATATCATTTACCCACAAGGCCTTTAACATTATGTCTTTGCTACCTAGTTATTCCTATGGGTGGATCATCCTAGAGCTGACATTCCTTCAATCTACATAAAAATCTACCTTATCACCCACCCTAATGATTAACGAAACTCATATTTCGCATATGACGCAATATTTTTTACCACTGATACTAACAACGAGCGTGATATCCTGATTAGATCAAAAAGTGATTAGACAAATATTTATTAGTGATGCATCAACATCTATTCAGGTACATTCATAAAACATAAACAAATATCAGGGCATGCATTAATAAAAACATACAACACGTCTATAAATAAATAACACATTAACCATTATTCCCCTCACACAACCAAACATTATTTTTCTTTTCGAAAGGAAAACAACTACATTGTTCACATCAATTACTAACATCTTAGCTTTTCTCTTTGTGCATGTAATTATATATCTTAAGAAAAACTAACGTCTCAGTTATACCATTATGTGTTACTTTCCATAGGAATTAATACACTAAATATTTTTCTTATGCATGTGATGGCATGTTCTTTCCTAACCTAATAGATAGATATTATGCTTGTGGAGGAAAATGCATGTTCTTTTGAACAACATTTCAACATTTCTCTTCCAAAGGAGAACTATTTACAAGTACGTGAAAACACATGCCCTATTCCAAAATATCGTTAACACATTAGTAATTATTTCTTGCATGCAACCACTTGTTCAGTAATACGATGTATATTCTTCTGCATGCACACACATCTGCCTTTCCCAAAAGAAGCTAACTACATCTTGCATGAAAATGCATAATTGTTTCCAAAAAAGAATTAACACATTCTTTCATGCAATATAAATCCTTTCCCAAATCATATTAACATAATAACCCATATTCTACTCATCAAAATTAATGTCATGGCTATAGTTTTATGCACCTCATGGTATCTTCTTTTAAAAGAAATGGTTACAAATCTAGTGCATGCATATGCATATTTTGTTCTTTCCCAAGAAGTTAAAAGCATCGTAGCTATTTTTTCCATGCATGCAAACACGTGTTTATTCTCCAAGCAATCAAATTCATAGTAGCTACTTTTTATGCATGCAAACACACTTTTCTCTTTTCAAGATGGTGGAAAAATAAACACATGTTCTTCGAAGAGAAATTCACCCATTGGTTATTAATTTGTACATCTCACACATATTATTTTAAATAATTAGAGTTTAAAATTGGTTATTTCCATGCAATCTAACATGAATTTTGTGTCATTTGTACGCATTATTTTTCAAGAGGGTATCATAGTTTCTTAATATTTTAAATGATATTGGCCTTTGATCTCTTTAATTCACGTTGGAAGGAAATAAATACACTAAAAACCAACATCTCTCACATAACAAGGATAAACATTGTGAGGAAGTTTATTGTATGGGTATACAGTGTATGAAGGGTTTTGCAAGACTCAAAAAGGAAAATCGATATGCCGCTATTATTTGTCCTTTTCTTAATTGGGTCAATTGGGAAAACTTTTAAGTGATGGAAATATTCATTCTTGGAGGAATGTTGGTAGCAAAGGCTCTAGTTCCGACTAGAAAAATAGAGCAAGACACACATAAGTTCAATTCATATATGTGTATAAGAGCAAGTGATTTTGCTTGAAGTTATTGGCATTTGAAAAGATGACAAGCTACTTAACATTTTTTACACAATATTCGTGCAAAAGTTTTTTTTAAGAAAACACAAGGTTACTTAGCTTTTATGTGCAAGATTCCCCTTTTTCACTCGCCTCCATTTTCCATCGTTCATATTCACATTTGTTGCTATTATTTTATTTAAAAGAATGAGGGGCAATCATCCTATTATTAGTACAACAAATATATCGCCTACTTGGACATGACAACCAAAGAAGTGGAACTATGTGGAAAAGTATATAAAAGAAAGACTTGAGAACTAGGAAGACATCATTTCTTGCAATGACATTGAGGGTCAACCTTATTCCCCATTCAATTTTTCTTTCTCCAAAAAAGGTCTGGCACTACGCACACTTCTCTAGTATTAATTTGAATTTTGGACACAAACATAATATCTTGTACATGCACATAGCATCCTATACATGCTTGTTTGTCAATTCAAAAGGTAATCCCATATTGAATGACATGTGAATGGCGAAGAAATTGTTAAATGGACAACTTTCACCCTCAACAATTGACCAAGAAAAATAATGAAATGATAAGGCAATCCCATGGCGGTTTGTAAAGGCTTGGAGACCTAACCACTTCTTGATTTCGGTAAATAAACCAATAATATGTTTATTTCATACCATATAAATTTTAGGAAATTTATGGTATGGGTATTACATGTAAGAGTTAATTTTATACATAATTTAAAATCTAATACATAAATATCTAGAGATTCTCTTTCTTTTTCACTATTTTTAATTTACTTTATATGTTGTGTTCATTCCAAAATAATATTTCATTTTTCTTAATGAGTAAAAGATTTAAGAATCAACTTTTAATAACTTAAGAAAACAAAAATAAAAAACTTAGGAGGATAAAACAAGGAGAAAGTAATATTGATACAAAAAGCTTTATAATGGGAAGTTAGTTCAAAAACCTTGAAAATACATGGTATCTTTAAGGCCTAAAAACCAACAACCACTTTCAGTTCTATTTATGAGATGAATCTTCAATAAGTATATTTTAATATTCGAAATCTAATTCGTATTTTTTATTTCTTTTAAATAAAAATGGTAGAAGATTTTAAATTTATTATTTAAATAATATAAATTTAGTTTTTTTTCAAAATTTTATAATTTTTAAATATTATAAATTAAAATTAAAATTAATAAACAATTTTATTTTAATTATTAAATTATTTCATAATAATGTAATTGGAAATTGATTTCATAAAAAATGTTATGTTTCTTAAATTCAGATCTAAATGCCTCATAATTAATGTGGAAAAAATATATAGAAATACAAAGATTAAGATACTAAATTATTCCCCTAACCATAAAATCATTTTTATTCATTAAAATAAGAAGTATAGAAGTGACCCCTACGATGAGAATAACATTTCACAGATGGATTGAACATATTCCCTCGCTCAAAAGAATTAGACACCTCAGTGTCAACGCAATAAGAAAATAGCAATATTAAATTTCGAAGAATGGATTGAACAAATTATCCTTGCTGAAAAGAATTAGACATAAAGAAAGGAAATAACAGTTGAAAGCCAGAGGGTTGATCTAGTCACGTACGACCCACGGTTATAATATTAGGGTTCAAACGTGTACAACAACAAGTCAAATGAATGTTTAACCAAGGCAATCTTTCATGTATGACCCAAACTTATAATATTAGGGTTCAAACGTGTACAACACCCGTAAAGTCAAATGAATGTTTAACCAAAGCTTTGGGTTGACGCATGCAAACGACCACCGAAATCGAATGAATTGAAAACTACGGGCACAATTCGGGGCCAATCCATATAGCACACTAATTAGATCAAATGATGGAAGAACCTTCACACTCTAGCTTTTATTTTTATTTTAATGATTAGCATTATTAAGGTTAAATTTAGATTTGAGGTATCTTAGCGATTTTTGATATTATTAAATCCATTTTCTTTATTAAAAATCTGTTTAAACTTTATCAAAATCAAATTCCTCAAAAAAAAATCTCAAAAAAATCGTTTTAAAATTAAATTGTGAATGGTCACTGAATTAAAAATAAAAAATAAAAAATCCTTTTGAAATTAAACTGCGAAAACAGTGGCTCTGCAAACATTTTTATATTCTAAGCAAACGCACTGAAAAAGCATAATGCATTTTTATTTTGTAGACAACACATTGGTGTTAAGAAAAAGCATACTGTCACTGCATTTTTAAAATTCATAGTACGCCATTGATAGAGACTAGCAAACGAGTTGAACACAGGAATATGAATATATCAAAATCCTTTCTCATAACTAAAAACAGCGTAAAACATCCTGAATACATGGATGTATCGATTTTTTTCTTACCTAATTGGTTCGCTTTAAAGGGGGTTGGGTGTATAGATCTACTATCCATTTACTCGTTTACTACTTTATTGAGGAATCTAACTCATCTAACTGAAAAGTCAGAAGCTGGTTCCACCTGTCTGCCGACCCTGCTACCCATAATAACACCGTTGGAGTTTTTTTTACAATCCATTACTCATGTGGTGTTGACCATCTCGGCCCCCAGGAATCGTGCGTTTGGATTCGAACAGGCGCTCAATATATTTTTGGCTAGGCGACATTCTCGATCCTTCCTTTACTCTTTCGGTTTCATCTACAATCACTTGCTCCACAGCACGACGGTGGTAACTGCTATAAATCTGCGTTCTAATTGTGAAGTGTTAGTAATAATTTGGCTACGAGTTAAGGACTGAGAATCGAAATCATAATAATTCGTTCATTGTATTCAAAAAATATCACATGTGGAGTATTTAAAGAAATCTCCATCTATTCTTCCTCGGTAATGTTTTGAAGCTGGCAATTCCTGCTCTCCGATTCCTGTTTTCATAGCTCAATGTGTTCAATATTTAGAAATTTGTGGATGCAAATGTATCACAACGACTACATATAATGTAAAAGTTTTGCACTGAAATATGGTATCTATATTCCCCAATACCGATGTGGAAGGACTTACCTTTTCGACCGATTGGCATCAAACTCTTACAATGGCCAGGCAGCATTGAGAGCTGAATGAATATGAGACTGACAATCGGAACCCACCTGAAGTTTTTGTCCATATCTAAAGTTGTATTCAGAAATTCTCTTGTTTAGCTGTAGGAGAAAGAATGTAGATAAGCTAAACAATTTTCAAATGCTAAATCATAGGAAAAAGACTGCCCATTTAAATAGCAAATTTAGAACGCAGATCGTCAAAAACGCCGAAGAAAGAAACGATTTTTAGATACATAAGTTTGTGAAAAGCCGTATTGAAAACGAATGATTTTCAGCTGTGTACTGAAATGAGTAAAAACAAAACACAAAAGGAACAAAAACAAATCATGCCTTCACCCGTGGAAATAAACAAATCGAAAGCTTTTATTATCTATTAATTCTGATCCAATTTTTTGACTCTATAAATGGGTGCTTGTTTAAAGTCTATGTAACTTCCTGCCTAGTTGGATCTTATTTAACATCATTCAAATCTTCAGGGTGAATCGTCATGACATGGAAAAGCAAAACTGGTAAATGGACAGCGCACACTTAGTGTTGGCCATATATTGTGATCCATGAAATTGGTATAAAATATAATCAATCAGCAAAATAACAGAACCAAATCGAGCTATGTATTCTGTGTTGGTCGTCAAATTTCCCTTTGAAACATCCGTCCAAAAACATCCGTCGTCATCTTCGACGAAATGTATCTCGCTCTCTGCTATCAGTGACTTTAGAATTTGATTGTTCTCATTAATGGATATCCAGGGTGCCATGCCACTAATCACTGTGCGTCAGCCCAGGCCAAACCCTACCCACTAATAATGTCCCCCTCTCATTTGGAAGGATTCTTCACGGCTCTTCAAACTTCAAAGGGCAGTTTTCTTTCAACTGGATGTCAAACACGATAGGCCATTTTCGATTTCTTAGAAACAAAATGATGGTGGAATTCTGCAATCCTTGAATGTTGGAATTGGCCAATACGAGGCCATAGAGGATATTAAATTAACGTCAACGCATTAAGCTCCGTCGACTAATTTTTTACAGCTTTTCCTGCCTTTAGAGCACGAACGTTGCTATTTAATGGTTAGATGCCATTAAACTAAATGTTTGACCAGGTAAAAGAAGCACCAGTTGTTTTTTAAAACCCGAGAAGCCTTAGTGGCATAACGAAACGTTATTGTGCCATATCGATTCATTCAGACGGTTTTGAATATTGTAATTGTGTTTGTTACTCGACGCTGTATCAACTGACAAATTAACGGTTTTCTCATCAATCTTATAAAGTGTTTTCTATTTAAATTAATTCAAATAATTAGTTGATGCATTACTTGATGTCATGCACATTAGTGTTCTTTAAAGAATTGCATTTGAGATCAACGTAACGAAATTTTTGTTTTTAAAATTTTAAATTAAAATCTTACTATTTTTTTGTTTTTAAACCACTCATAAGTTTTTCGCTTATTGCTTTTAGAATTTAAAATTAAAATCCTTTTGTTTTTAAAACACTCATAAGTTTTGCCTTATTTTAGGGGTATATTTTTCTTGATCGACAAACGGTCCAAAGGAAATGGATTCACCAGGAACAAAGCAAAGTGGGATATTACTAACTTTCACTTATTAAAATCATGCTTTTTAAATAATTTATTAAAGTTTGGCTAATTTTGGAGATGTTTTTTTTAGTCTTTATAAAGGTATTTTTAAATAATTTATTAAATTTCTAGTTTTCTTAATTTTTTAAACTGAAATCTAAAAAATCAATGTTAAAAAGAAATATAACTAGAAGAAAAATTAACCAAAGTGAAATACCAATGGAAAGACAAAGAGATTGAAGGACATAACCAATAAGAGGAAAATCATTGTTGATTTAAGACTAACAAAATTTAATTTTAGAGGTGTATTTTTCTTAATTCTCAAAAGGGTCTAGTATATAGAAAATCAATGCTAGAAAGCAAATATCATAGAAATGAAGAAAGAAGTGAAATACTAATGTAAATCTAAAAAGATTGATGAAACATACCAAAAAACAAAGGGAGATCATATACCATTGATTTAAGACTCAAAATTTCAACATCTAGTCATGCTTAATAACATAGAACTCCTTCCATGTGAGGTACATAGAAAAAACATATCGAACTCATGCAAAATATATAAAAAACACTTGAAGTACCCTATAAGTAAATGTAAAATGTTATGATATATAGATCAATTTGGCCTCTAACTATTTAGTATGTTTTTTATAATAAAGGTGTTGATGGCTCTCCTTTGAGTGGGATTAAGAGATCAAAGAGAAATTTAGAAGAAAAAGTGTGTAATTGTGTTTACCAATATAGCAAAAGGAAAAATCCATGAGAAAGTAAAGAGAAACGCAATGAGGGTAGGTTTCTTGAATTAGAGAGGTGGTGTAAATTATACCACTCAAGTGCTTGACAAAAATGAACATACAAACTTATAAACACTTGGTAGAGTTCTTGTAAGATTTAGAGTCAATTTTGAACCAATCTATATACCTGTTTTTGTGAAAGTTTGGTTGTTCATTACTTAAATAAGGCATTACATGAGAGATGGCCTTGTGCTACTAGTTTGCCAAAAGGGAAACCATACTAGTAATTTGCAGATAGAAAGCAAGCATGCATTCCCTTCTTGTCAAAGAAAAAATACAAAAACATAGTGTGTTCATAATATCAAAGGGAAACCTTCTTGACATATATGAGGAGTGAAGGAACACCACCATGGGGTTCAGATAGGCAGGGTTATATATAAGAATAGTAGGGCCAAGCCATGGGGCCATGAATTACCTGGAACGATGCATTTTCAGTGTCCTATAGTGACTAGCTCAACCACAAAACAAGAATCTTCGAGCAACAGAGACTAGCCACAAGTCGAGGTGTCACGAGGAAAGGGTGATAGATATTGGAGCCACGATCCAGTATGGAACACCACGAAGAAACCATGATGCACCACCCAATAGAGCGCAACACTAAGAAGTCATGAAGACAAGGTAGAAGACGAACCTTGAACTAGCAAACATTCCCTAATTTACATTGTGTATGTTGATCCTTTGGTGGTCTAGGAAATGAACTATGAAATGGATTTATGTACCCTTTAAAGAATATCATCATAGTATTGTGGACTACCATAGAGAGATTACCCATTAAACTTGAACTAGAGTTGAACACGAAGGTACGAACGAGAGAAAAATCCATCAAAGCAGTCGATGAATATTGATTATGTCGAAGGGTGATAGGATAGAAAAATTGACAACATGAGATGGGAAGGTGACTTAAACCCCAAAGAAACCAGGTCAATTATGGTGGAGAAGGAGAACCTAACGACATATGCATTGTGACACTAGTTCTCTAGGCCCGAGAAAAGTAGTAAATGCCCATGGTTTGTCCAACCATGGACTGCATATAAGTGACGATAACGATTGGCATGGATACTCTACAGATAGCGGATCTAGACTCAAAACAAGCTTGACGATCCTTTTTGCTAGCAGAGACATATCTATGGGAAGGCTCCACCACCGAGCGATGTTGATCTCTATTGTCCATGCAGGGAGGCCTTTCGAATCATAATTCATTACCATAATGAAACTACAAAGCAAATAGTACCAGAACCCAGGGGTTGTAATTAATGTTCGACTCACATGAATATTTAGGTACCTACACTAATGCTTGGGAAAATGCTTGTGGCAAGCTAGGTGGCTTACGATCACAAATAGTGATAACAATGTAGTGTTTTTTGACTATATTCGTCACCCATGGTGGGGTAGAAGTCATGGTGAACTATGCCAATGTTAAATTTTATCAGCTAATGTGGAATAGCTTAGGACCATTGACCATTAACTTAAGTACCATTCAAGTCTAAAGCATAATATTCAAGATGATATTTTATTTTGTTATCTGAAAAATTAATATGTGAGATAAAAGGATCATGTATATGTTGAAGAAGTGATGCAACTTTAGCTATATGTGAATCAATGCACCAAAAACTAGAAGTATTAGAGAGAGATGAGCCACATTGTAGTTTTTCCAAAATGGAGATGAGTCTCCTTATGTTAGGATCTGATGATAGTTGTGATTCAAAACCATTGAAAAACCTTTTCCTATCCCCATAGCTCATCTTCATTATTGGCGGTGTTACCCAGCTTACTTGAATAAATATTGAGAATTTTCCCTAAATTGTTCCTGACGACCCCACCATAACTTGCAGGACCTGGATTGTCATGAGTTGCTCAATCACAATTATTATCTGTAAAGTGTGTGAGGTCAGGAGACCATATCGAAGGAATAACCAACTTAGGAGCCATGAATGATCCAAAGGAGATGCGAGATTGAGGTTTGATCCTGGGAGATCAAAGAAAAGCTTGTTTTGTTGGGGGCCAATCCAAGTCGTGAGTGGCACACTGCATAGAGGAAATTGTCTCCTAAAGTTGAGGGAGGATAAGGTTTCAAACCCCCTCCATTGAGGAAGATAGGTTTTTGGAAATATGAGCATTGATCTCATTCCATATGTTCCAAGTAACGAATCCTAAAATTAGCAACCACGCTTGATTGAGGATAGGGCTAGAGAAGGTCAAGTCTTTCCAATTATCTCATCAGGTCAATATTGATTAAGATACTAGATTAGATCATTTGAATACAATCTCCAATTGATCTCATAGTTCTCATGAGGATGAGCAGGTGAGGAAAATCTGATTCAGATACTTTGTTTGAACTTTAAAAAACATGCATATTGAAGGACCTAGGAATCCTTTCTTTTGAAGTTTGTCCTATGTTAGTGTTTTCTCACATAAGAGTAGCTAGAGAAAGAAGGTTATCATGTGACAATGCTTGAGTTTCCAAAGATGCTTCCATGTAGGATTGGGTGAATCCAGCTGCGTTGATGTTAGGATTCTTCAAGCCTCTTTAATATTGAAAGCCCCTTATGGACCCTAACCCCATCTTAGAATCTCATCATTTTTCTACATTGTAATGTTTTGATTGGCCAATACCTACTAGAGGTGTTCTTTCTCATCATAGTAAAGCCTTGCATAGCCCAGAGAGTGAATATTCCAAAGATTCTGGTGTGAGATAAGGGAGTGGGGATCCCATTAGTGAGCCACAAATGATAGGCCTCTTTAGTGAAAACTATCTCTAATTAGGAGCAAGTTGGGTAGAGTGGGGATTTTAGGCCAGTTATTCGAGGAATTAAGCCTCCTATAATAAATTAATCATGCCATCATGAATGTACCAGAAATAGTGGTTCTAAATTAGATATTCGTTATTCCAGGAAGAAGTCCATATAACCTTGAGGGCCTTATGATATACACACGAGTTGATAAGATGGGAGGCCTCACAAGTATTGATTAGACACCATTTTACACCAAGGTGCTTAGGGGTTCTTTAACCAATCCCACGATGTTTTGGAACTTAGGGGCTAACGTAAAAAACCTTTATCTCTTAGTCCCAAACCCCCTTCAGCTTTGGGGGGGCATAACTTTTTCCACGCTACAATGGCCCATTTGGTCTGAAGATTAGATCCCTGCACAAGAAGGAACACTAAAGGATGTGTAGTTTATTAAGAATGGATTTTGGGTTAGCTATGGATGAGACAATAAGGAAGGCATAAATTGTAAGACCAATTTTAGAAGAACAAAATTCTTAGCAAAATTCAAGGCCTTGAAGGTCCAAATTGAGAGCTTTGCCTCAAATTTGAGAAGAAGTTATTCCCAAATGAAATGTGAAGAGGATTGACCATAGGATGGTCCCCTAGATATTTGGATGGAAGTGATATCTCCTTGAAGATGATAATGTGAGGGATATGTATTTGAATGGCTTATCAGGTGTTAAAGAATAAAATTTGAATCTTTCCCTTATTTGGATCTCTATGGAGGTTGCAAAAAAGGTGTTTAAAGTGGCCTTCAATTCTCTTGCATCCTAGATGGGTAAGGGTAGTCCATTGATGAGCATATATTTGATGTGGAGACCCAAGGGGAAGACTTTTGAGCTGTTGGTGTAGAAGCACAAGCTTAATGGACTGGCTTAGACCTGCGACAACTGGTAGGAAAATGTATCAAGAGATAGGGTCTCCTTGTTTGATGCCCCTAGAAGAGAGAAGGTAGGAGAGAGAGAGACATTAATAAGGATAGAAAATAATTCTTTTGAGATAATATCCATCATGCAAGATATCAATTTTTCATGAAATCCATATGCCTTAAGAATATGATAGAAAACCTGCTAGGTAACTTTATGAAAGGATTTTGACATGTCTAGCTTTAATATCATTCTCAATTTTGTAGAAGATAAAAATCAATGGATATACTCTTGAACAAGGATAATGTTGGTTACTACATATGTGGGCTAGGGTCAAATTTCCTTTTGAATGAAGATTGTATCTAGAGGTCTACGAGTCTCAAAGAGATGCCAAAGTGTAAATTGCATTTCACCTATATTTACACAAAACTAGATATAATGGGAAAGAGTTTAAAACAGGAAGGAATCAAATTAGTGTGACCCATAACCTAGGATGAGGTTCGAGAGACCACAACAACATAACAAGGTTGCATGGATTCTACGTGGGTAGGTGATGTGGATTTAGGTTAACATAACACCTATGTGGCGTGATACATGGTATGTAGGAGTGACCTTTCTGGATGGTCAAAGAGGTAGTTACGGATGAACATGTCACCACTATAGGATGTCACATGTTAGCGTAATCTCATCATAGCATTAGTGTGACAGGAGGTGCAACATCAAATTTGGCATTGAGAGATGGGAAGGTTTGTGTTAGCTCCTTTTGTGTAGTGTTAGGCAAGTTTTTGTGCATTTGGGATATGGGCATGGAGTAGTAGAGGATGTTTGATGGATATGTTACCGATAATTTATGTGGAAGCTTATATTGTGTCATACCCTGTTGTGGTGCTTGGTGCAGTGGCACGAGGAAGTTTTTAGTTTAGAATGGTGTGGAAAAACTTCATGGTTTGTGTACATGAACTACATGTATGAAATACCTATAAGCGGAAAATGTTTATTTGCACGAAGAAGCGGACCCCATGGGTGCCAAAATTGAGATGATTTTGAAGGTTCCACAGACATGTGATTATGCTACGTGGATGTGAAGTAGGCATTGTGTGTTACTTGGAAGAGACACTTGGGTTACACATGGGTGCCACTATTGAAAATAATACTGAGAGGGGGGGGTGAATCAGTATTATCTAGTCCTTTTAACAATTCTTCCTTATTTATACTTTGAATTATTTTTGCATATCAGTACCATAAAAAAATGAGCATGAAAAAGAAAAACAGACAGTCACATCAAAGAACACCAGATATAAGGTGGAAACCCAATGTGGGTGAAAACCACCTGCTGCAATATGTCTCTATCTTCTTTTCAAATTAGAAACTCCTTTTACAATGGTCTTGTACTGGTGCAGTCCTTTACCAGTACGCAGGCTGCAACCTGCAGAGAGCTACAACTCTCTCTCGTTTTCCAGTCTCTCCTGGAAGGGAGCTACAACCCCCTACTTCTTTTCTTTCAAGGACCACTTTTCATAAATTTTCAAACTGGATCCATAAATATCAAATGATCATAAAGTACCAGTAAGTCACCCAGATAACCAGATCCACAATAACAAAAAACTAAACCCAGAACACTTTCTGTGGCATCTCCTGTGGCGCCTTCTGCGGCGTCTCCTGCGGCGCCTCCTGCGGCATCTCCTGCGGCGCCTCCTGTGGCGTCTCCTACGGCGCCTCCTGCGGTGTCTCCTGCGGCGCCTCCTGTGGCGTCTCCTGCGGCTCCTCCTGCGGCTCCTCCTGCGGCGCCTCCTGCAGTGCCTCCTGCGACGTCTCCTGTGGCATCTCCACACTTCTGCAGCTGCAGCGCTCTAGAGATCACCCTTCACAGATTCGCTTTCCACTTCACTTTCATATAGATCGAAAACAATAACCCAATATTTCAGATGTTAAGATATTCAACCCAAAAGCATACACAAGCCAAATGGTCTCCTTTGCTTTATATAGGCAAGCTCTTCCTCAAATCATGGACCAATACCACGGGCCAAAACCATAACAAACCAATACCATCAACTCAATACTAGGGATCAACACGTCTGTCGAGATGCCATGGTCCAAACACCATAGGTTCAAATTCCAAGGACTAACTACCATGGACCAAAGGTGAGTTTTCCCACATGAAATAAACTTTTCTCTGC
>APFE031280438.1:15999-48993 GCA_000404065.3 Pinus taeda | reverse complement strand
CACCTGGGCTTTATATATACTAAGAAAAGTAGTTTGTGGCCTCTTCATTTGTGCTTCCATATTAAAAGTATTTTTTCTCTATATAATTATGTTCTTTTATTTATATTTTCAGATGCATTTAAAAAAATTTGAAGTTAAAATTTGTTAACATTGCTTCATCCCCCCTCTCAATATTGTTGAATATTCCAACAATTGGTAACACATAAGATTTCTTGGGAAATAGTTTTACCATTGGAAGGTACATCTTTGTAAAAAATCATGGGAAAGGAAACAAAATACAACAAACATGGTATGTTATTTTTTGGTGGACACAATTATGCCTTCTGGAGCATAATGATGATGTTCTTCTGTTCGGGCAAAAGAACGACCCACCATTTTTACTTTATTATATTCATAATATTAATGGGAATCCTCTATGTAAATTTTGGCCTTATCATTCTTTTAATGCTTTGGTTTGGTTAACTTTGCGACCTTTCCACTATTTTTCATCTTTGTGCTTTGATTTTTTCATTAAGTGTGTTTTCTTGCAAGCTTTCCAACAACTCTGATTTTGCTAAGTTTAGACTTAATGTTTTCAAATGACACTTATTTTAAGTTTCAATGATTTTCACCACCTGACCTTTAAAATGTACAAAGCTTCTTTATTTTAATTCAAAAATTTAATTAATTTTAAGTTTGTAAATATCATTATTAATTAAACTAAATTATAATTAGTTTAGTTAATTTGTCAATAATTAAGTTTTTATCATTTTATTAATTTTTTATTATTAATTTTCTAGTCCCACTAGCACAACTGGTGGGGGATGGGACTCATTAGAAAGGTGACCCCAGATAAAACCTCACAGATGTTTTCATGTCTGTGCTAGAGGGAGGAGATATGCTAAAATCCAGTCAACTTAAGGCTACTGTGGCTCAGGTTAGGTGTGATCCCTACATGACTTTGATGGCTTAGATCCTCTTAGGTCGCAATTTCTGCGGCCATAAGTCAAGTCTGCAGTATCACACACAACTTCACAAAAAATATTATCAATTAATTATTATTTTATTAACCAATCTACAAAACCACTGCAACCAAGAATATATAATAGATAAAGCTATATAATATAACTTTGTACTATGTATATAATAATAATTATTAAAAATAATAATAAATAACCAAATTTAATTTCGAGAAGAAAATTTAATTGTATTTCCAAAACACCAGGGCTTTCAAGCATTTGGACTCCTTCATGTAACAACGCTCATGATTTAACATTATAGTACGGGGATTTAATTACAAAAGGGTGAAGTGGAAATATTGGGCGAGGTCCCACTGCCATGTGGGCTTCCCCTCCTCTCCCTCCTAACCTCACTAAATGTACCCGACTCCCATTTCCAATTGTCTAGGGGCTACCCTCTCTTTTGAGCTTCCCACTCTCATTACTATTCCCACTTCTCCTCCTCTTCTCATTATTCCTCCCGCGCCTCAAGCCCACCCCTCTTACCAACCTTCTCCTTCCCTTATAACTCCCCACATCCACTAACAAACTCTTAGGATCCTTTTAAAATGGGAGTGGGTTGTTAGCCCATGATTCAAAGATGCACCATAGATTTTATTTATTTATTTAATATATGAAGAATAATTTTTTAAGTCTAAACCAGGTGTGTGATCATGGACACATAGTTCTATTCAATTCAAAGTAAATTTAAATAAGGAAAGAAGGATCAAGGAAATTGGTTGCAACAATAATAAGAACTCTAAAACACATATGCATTCTAAATGAGATTGGAAAGGAAAGATGATTCCTAGAAAAGAAAGAATGCATTTATCTTTGGCATAAGAGATTGGAGCATATACACTTTGGAAATCTTATTACTATCAACAAGAAGGAAGCTATAAGGGATATCCCTGAAATTACAAATCCTTGAAATAATACGTGCAAGTATTTTCAACATGGAACAAAAACTGTTTAGTTCAAAACTAAGGAACATTCCACAAAAAAACACTAGAACTTATATATACTAATTTATGTCGAACAACTAGAACAAAAGTGCTAGATGAAGAACAATACGTCATGTTTCTTTTTCATGACTACATAAGGATGACTTAGGATTCTTTTCTTAAAAAGAAGTCAGAAGATTTTGAAAATTTAAGAATATTCAAGTAACTTATTGAAAATTATACTGATTTTAAAATCAATTTGTTGAGATAAGATAAGGTGGGAGAATCTACTTAAAATGAGGTCAATGAATATATGGAGAACTTGGAATAAGAGTACACTTCTAAATAGTTAGAACTCCTAAATAAAATGGTGTGATTGAAAGAAAAAACATAATTGTGTAAGAGATGGATATAAATTTGTAGCACAAATCTAAGCTAAGTAATATATTTCGATACAAATTGTACATACAACTATTCACATTTTGAACAAAGGATTTCTCAGAAGAGATAATGAAAAGAGTTGCAAAATCTAGAAATGATGAATATTTGACTAAGCACATGCAAGAAGAACAAAATTGAATTGAGAAGAATGAGACATGGGAACTTGTTCCAAGTCCCCAGAACAAAACTCCAATAAAAATAATGTGATTGGTGTAAAAAGGGTATTCATAAACAAACTAAGTGAATATGGAAAGGTGACCAAAAACAAAGGAAGGCTAGTGTGCAAAGGATATGCCAAAGCTGAAGGGATAGAATTTGAAGAAATGTTTTCTCTAACATCTAGAATGGAAGAAATTAGAAAACCATTTTCATGAGTATGCTCCAATAAAAACTAAAAATGCTTGAAGATGATGGGGGCCGATTTCTTGGAAACCCTGCACTGGAATTTTCTGAAATTGCTTGAGAATGTTACCATCATCCATATGCATCTCCCCCTAAAAAAAGTTGGCAAATGGATGCACGGTTTTCAGTTTATGTCAAAAAAAAAATTATGCTCTATGTATTTTTGTATCCAGTAGTAAAACATAACATCGTGTAGTTTTTTAGGACATAAGTAAACTAAATGGTATAAGCTTGAGAATGATGGGTGGATACTCAAAATAGATGACGGTGATCGTTTGGCATGGCCTTCGCCTTGTTGGAGCATTTCAGCAAAAGAGGGGAAGGTCAAAATTTGACTTCTTTTGACTAGGCTTGACCAACTTTCATTTTGGTATCAACTTGTTCTTCTCACTTGCAGATGTTGGAGAGTACATGCATTCATCATAGAGATGCATGGAGTAAGGATTTATTTTTTTCTTTTTTTCTTCTTCTAGGCCTACTACCTACCTTAAGGAGGGTTTCAACTAGTAGGTTTACCTAGGCACGTCAAAGGAGGTTTTCACCTAGGATCTTTTTTTTCTTGTTTTTTTTTTACGAACCCATTGACCGCCTCATGGAGGTTTTCAATCAATGAGCCAATCTGAGGCACCTCAAAGGAGTTTTTCACCTTAGATTTTTATTTTTTTTTCTCTTATTTTTCAATTTTTCTTTTTTTTCTTCTACCCTACTCTACTTGAGAAACAAAACCATTTTCAAGTATAAGAATACATCCAATGGAGCTAGGAAAAGATGAAGATGACATACAAATTGATGTGTAGGTTTACAATATATGATTTGACATGTAGCTATATCTCAGAGACCAAATGATTGGACTTTGAAATGATGAAGTAGAGTTGAAGATGAGAGTTATTTTGCAACTTAGTGATTGTCTGGACCATATTTCAATATACTTGTGATGCCTCTAGTCCACTTGTTGATTTCGACCATCTTGGACGTCTTCTTCTATCATGACCTTCAATTACTTCTCTTTTGTTGATTGTCCTCTTGAATACATGGAGGATTTGATGGTAAGAATGAGGGATATCTCTCGGTCTTTGATGTTGATGTCTATGCTTCATCAAGTGCAGCCCATGATTTTATGGTCTTCTCATTCAAATCTTTTTCTTCTTGATGTGGTCCTTCAATGATATCAAGATAATTTCATTTTTGCAATACTCTTCTTGATCTATAGTGAACATCATAGATCCCAAGACGAGATGTTTGGAAGTGTTATACCTGAGCATTGTAATTGGGGTGAGCTACTGAGGATATTGTGGATGGCCCCCATAAGTTCCTTTCCAACCTTTTTGCCAAGATTTCTTTTGGGGTTGTGATTGCCAATGTTGCCAAGGAAAGGGTGTTTTCCAATTACGTTGAAGTGGATGTGCATAATTTTGAAATTGTGAATTAGGCTCCTGCATCATATCAGGCTGAAGAGGCTACCATGGTCCTCTTGGAGCTACATAACATTACTGCATTGGCAATTGACTTGCTCCATTATCCTCTTGTTGAACTTCCTTCAACCTTGATAATGAGGAGCAACATTTAACATCATGTGATTATACATAGAAAACATAAAAATCTTCTTTTTCCTCACTTTTTATTCTTAACATTTCTACTCATCGGGTTAGATTGCTAAGAATTTCTGTTTTAAAATCATCAAAAAAATTTCCAATTTTATCTTGACTTACCAATCTTGATGTTCATTTACTTACTCTTCACTTTCCTCTTGATATGTGTTTGCATGTTTCACAAATTTCTTCAAATCATAATTGGTATACATCACCTCTTCTCATGAGATCAAGGAGATCAGTCCACTCATCCCTAATTGTTCAAAGTAAGATGGTTTTTGGTGTGTTGGATCCTAAATGATGTAGTTTTCCCTTATTAAAATTATAAATGAACCTCTCTGCTATATCCTCAAGGGTCTCATATTCTCTTTGATGCATTATAAATATTTCTTCCTGAAGATCATGATATTTATATTTTTCTAGAAATATATTTTCCATATCATTCCATGATCTTATTGAATTAGTCCCTGAACTAATGAACCATTTAAGACCTTTATCCTTGAATGTTGTCAGAAACAATCTCAATTTTTAAGTTTTTAGTAAGTAACCATAAGATCTACAAACAATTTCAAATTCAAAGAGAAGGGTTTCCAGATCTGCCCACCTTAGACCATGAAATTTTGGAAGAAAAGATGGAGGGTTGTTCTTCTTGTGCATATTGATATCAGTATCTTGAATGGGAAATCCAAGAGGATCTTCCTCATTGTTATCATCTCCATATATTTCTTTTACATTCTTTGCCATCTTCTTCTACTTGCAAAAGTGAATGGTGATGTGGATCTTACTACACCAAATGACAAAATGGGAGGGTGGATTGTTGTTGGAGTTTATTTTTTTTCTTATGATTGAATGAAAACTATAATGTAATGAAATTTTATATTTTGAAATTAAATATGCCTAATGCAAATATTTTTTGTTTTTGCAGAAAGTAAAAAGAAATGAATCAACTAGGAAAGAAAAAAATGCATACTTTCACATCTCCCTGACAACAATGCCAGAAAGTGATGATCCTCGGTATTGCAACAAGAATGCTGCAACTCCCAACGCTACCGACTTTAATTATCAACCTGGGGTTCATACAAACTTAAGCGGTATCAACACTCTATATGAGGCATACATTGTGTCCTTCCTTTGCTGTCATGATGTAATGGAGTTCATTTACTGAAGTCAAATCCTAAACTAATTACAAAAAATTAAATATTTGAAATGGAACCTTAACCTATTACAAGAAAGAAAGTACAAGGAAAGAGACTGAAATAAAATGCTAAAACACACCATTTTCTAAGTAAATGCTAAGAGGCTTTGCTTTAAAAGAATTTTAAGTTAACATGTATGGAATCCTAATATGGTAGGCAACAAGTGCCTAAATTATCTCCTACTCCAAATCTTCATAATATGCCCAATATTGTCATATATTCCACAAAAATAAATTATATTAGGCGCAAATATCCAATTATTCATAAACCTTCCTAATGAATATATTAAAGTTAAAAATAAATTATCTAATGTAGAAATAGAGGTTTAATGTGTTGAAGGATGGTCATAGGCCTTAATTCGTGTTTTAATTTATATGCATGGACCTTAATTTATGTCTAATTTAGAGGCCCGTCACTGACCAAGAAAGGTCCTATTGATAATTTCAAGTAGGAGATCATGTGTATGTAAGAATAAAACCCAGGCGAAGCATGTTGAGTTGGAATGGTGGCTCTAAATTAACCCATTTTGGTTTTGTGACCTCTTCCAGATCATTGCTTGGATTAGTCCCGTAGCATATGAATTAGCATACCGTAGACAAATAATACAACGGAAAATTTTATAGGTAATGCAATTAAATTTTGTTCAGTGATGAATTAACCAATAATTCTGAGTGATAATAATCATTTGTATCTTGGTTGCAGGTCGAACCAAACGAGGCATTCCTGGTCGAGACCCTGTGTATTCTCGATCAGAGAGAAATAATGTTACAAAAACGAGTTATCCCCCAAGTTAAAGTGCAATGGTAGCAATTTATTTTTGAGCAGGCTACCTGGGAAGAGTTATGCAAGAAACATATCCAATATTGTTCCAAATGCAAGGAAACACTAAGTATTGTGTTATTCTCGACGAGGAGGAGATGTAATGCCCCTCAATACCTAGGGTAACTTTTAGAATTTAATTTATTTTACTGCAGCAAAATGTGGAATGGAGAATTAATGAAATAATTATGAACACATTGTATATATAAAAATTTTTGCTTACATATTTTGTAAAAGAACAAAATCATTTATAGGTTACTAGAAAGATAGGATGCAATAAACAATCTCACACGTTAAGCAGGTAAAAAGAAATAGTTAAGGATTGACAGTTAGCAGCCAACATTGTGGTTAGGAGAGGTCGAAAGGGTTTGGGGAACCCGAGGCAAAAAGGGAGAGAAAATAAGAGGAACAAGATTGGAAGACATTGAAAAAGGTGATGGGCATATCATTCATGATAGGTGTGGAGCTGGTTGGCCAGTGAGACTCATTGAACGCCTGTGACTAGAGCTAGTTATGATGTGGTAGTTTGTAACAAAAAAATGTTTTTCATCCTATTCCTGAGTGTGATATCGGCTTGGCGGGGATCCACATGTGATACTTAATCTCATAGGTTGGGTGGAATGTCCTAATTCCCGTAAGCTTGTGGTTGTTCACCAAATAACTTAGATAAGTTTATTTTGCAAATAATCATATTTTTCCTAGTTTCATTCACTAGTACAAAGTCATAGGAGAGACAAATATCTATAGGTACAGAGAATAAAATTTCCAAGATGAATTGTTATGTATGGCAACGTTAATTAACCTTGATAATGTTGAGAAAAAATGTTTTTTTCTTTAATTTATTGATGACATATTTACTGTAATGATAACTAAATAAATCTAATGTAATGGAAATAATACTATTATTTCAATATTGTACATGTTGTTTCAATTATGTACATAAAATTGAAAATTACAAATGCATATACCTCTATAGGGTAAAAACACATAAGGGTTAAAAAAGCTATAAAATATCAAATGCCTTGAGGACTAGTTAATACGTAGTAAACATTTCACCTTTGCCTACATTTTATCTTCCTTATGGTTTTCGAGAGCTTGGGTTTTCTTTTCTTCTATATTTTGTCAAGACGAGTATGTAACAATATAAACATTAAGAATGCAACCACAATGCTATCAAAATGTTGTGTTACTTGAAAGAAAATGAAAACACTAGGGAAGATTTGAAGTACTAATGGTAAAACAAATATATTTCAAACCTGGGATAGTCCAATAACAAAGACAAGGGATTGATCACCACAGATAGTCCCAATATTCTGATAAAGAAAATGGAAAACTATAATGGTCGAAACCCAGATGCTAAAAACAACATAAGAACCTAATTTCTTCAATTCCAGAGGATAACCTTGAATCTTTGGATAATCAAAATTAAACATTAAAAATCTTGTTGTACTATCAAAACCCCATAGGGAATTAAACATACTAAATGCTAACAGTATTAATATGCATATATTAGAAACCAGTGAAACATAGTACACAAAGTAGGTCATGTTGATACAATCAGGATGGCATGATACATAGGGTATAAAGAAGTGATAGTTGAGGATGAACGACCATGTTGTCTTTAAGGCTAAGGCCAATATTATGATATGAAGCTTCTCGACCAATTAACCCTCTATTCACAGGTAAAAACTCAAAAAAGGCTTCATTTAATAATCCAAACATTGAGAAAAAAATGAAACTACAGTCTAAACTGCAACTACGTTGTGGAGAATCCCATCGGGGAAAGTTGGCCATCACACATGATTTACCGAGAGCTTGTAATGCAATCTTAAGTTCCCATTTGTGACCAAAAAACTTGAATCCCATGGTGTCAATTCCCACCCACAATGTGCCATGAATTTCTTCAAAGAAACATAGAAAGGTCAGAGTTAAAAATAGCATATGTAGCTACAACATAATCTTAAGAAACATCAAAATAGAAAAATGTAAGGAAAAATGAAACCCTTACCATATATTTAAGCCGTGAGAAAAATAATGAAACAGTCGTCACACATTTAAGCCATAAACAACTATGGAAGGTGGAATTTGTAATTATCTGTGGAAAATGAGTCTTGCATCAGAGAAACCACCCTAGGAGCAAAATAAACTGATGGTCGAAGTAAGTGAGCCAAGAAATATTCTCCTTAATACATAAATATAACAAGTATATTACCTTATTCTTTAGCCTTCTAGAGAAATTGAAGTCTGGACATGATATTTTGACATGGGAGAAAAAAAGGTTTGAGAGTTTACCTCAAAGGAATTTGAGGAAAGGAACCCTGTAAGCATGATTGACCAGCAATGATAAGTTTTGTTGTCACCTGAAGTGGATTATGTTGCTTCTCAGGTAGTAAACTTAGTTGAATAGCAAAACCCTAAGGAAATTGCAAAGAGGAGCCGCAAAACTAGTAGGAGGCTGAATGAGGGCTTTCAGACATAGGTGAGGAGAGGATAGTTACCCTATAACTCCTACAAAACCATATCAACATTTCAACTATCCTCAAATATCCCACTTCGTCGATATACTACAATTTCGCAAGCACCTTCCCTCCATTTCTTTGTGTTAAATAACGAGGAGGAGAGAACTACGTGGCCAAAGGATGAAAGGGCTTCGAGAAAATTCATCGTATCTTGTTTAAGATAACTCAAGTTCATCATTCTAGAGACTTTTTATGGGTCTATTGTAAACTAATGTTAGTAATATTTTACTTTATTACATATATATGTCAATCAATTTGTGTTAGTAGGGATGTTATACCTCCATTTCCTAAATTAAGAATAACTGCAAGAAGAAATGTCCACTCCATCATCCTAGGCTATGAGATTGTGGTGAAGGTTACCAAGACACTCTTTACGCAAAATCCCTTCATCAACTCTCCTAGGAATGTGGTATTGTAAGGAACAATAGATTTTATCTTCCAGAACACAGCAACAGTGTTCCAAAACCTCAATCTTTTCACTAGAAAACTGATGGAAAATCAAAAGAATATTTTCATTGCTGAAACAAGAGATGATCCAAATCAAAACACTGGACTCTCTATTAAGTATTACACCATATCTACTGTGACCAATTCGGTTAAAGTGAAAATGTCTTTCCAACCATTCTTTGGACGTCATGGAAACAATACTCGTGGCAGTTTATAGGGAGTCAACTATGGATTATGTACTAAGTTTCGCAAACTAGTTAGATTGTTCATGTTATTTTCCCTTGACCATGATGTATTATTCTGAATATATGAGTTTGAGGCTATGGGAAGGATTGTAGGGAATTTCAACGGCCTGGTAAGTGCGAACATAATGAAGCTGTGACTTGGAGAGACAACAAACAAAATGAAGGGATGGAGGAATGATACAAAAATTTATGAATCATATATTAGGTTTTCCAACTTTTAAAATGTGATTTTACCCTTTAATTTGTAATGATGATGAAGAATATGAATTCCACCTTTAATTTCTCACAAACATCTAATATTTTTTCCTTAAAATAAAAACTTGTGGAAGGCCCATTCTCACAAAAGGATTCCTACCATCAAATTAAATGTCTATTTACTTAACATCATTAATTTATCTTATTGTTTCGAAAATATTTAAATTTTATCAAAGAATGATCTTTCATGTTAATTTAACTAGTTCAAGAGTGACGCTTTCAATCTTAGTTATTTTTATAAATATATTTTCAGATACGGTTAGTCTTCAAATTTTTAGAAAATCTGTGTAAATTATAGATATGTTTAGAGACTATTAATCTTATATGATTATGGAAAATTTGTTATCTATGAAAAAATTATTTAATGATTGGAAGCACATACAATGCCTCATGTATTCTCAATTGACTTCATTCTTATTTCTCTATTTGTGAGTTTTAAAGAAAAGGTATTTTCCTTTTTCTTCTTAATGAGAAGACATTTTCATCATATTATTTTTTGTATTTTAATGAAGAAATTGTTAATAAAATGAAGTATCTTCTCTTTGTTATTTTTCTTCGAAGGTGATTGAGTTCATTAGAGAAATATCACTATAGAATTCATTACTAATTCTTATTTGTCACAACTTATTTTTCTCGAAAAAATCATGAGTTTTGGGCCATTGAGATGAAACCTAGATTACGTGGAGAATAGTTGTGTGATACTACATTGAATGGATTTTGAAGAACCACCAAATCAAGAAACATATGGGGCCATGACATAAGATCAAAGGGATCAAATTGATAGAAGTTGAGATAGCGAGTAGAGAGAGATTGTGCACACAAATTACACACATCACTATATTATTATTGATCACAAAAATTACACATATACTGGATATAAATCTCTAACTTCAACAAATTATGGCTCAAACATGATATTACTCCAACTGATAACATAGGAATTAACAACTTCTAGATTGCCACCTTAGGATGCATAATGATAACATATAAATGACATGGAGGCATTACTTCCAACACCCTCCCTTAATGCTTACATGGAAAACATTGAAAACACAAATTATAACAATAGTATTAATCTCTCTCTTACTAGTCTTCATTATCACTTACACCAACCAGGAAATCTCACAAATAATGCTCTGTATTCACTACCACATCTTCGAGATGTCACTTGATACCTTTAAGACATAACTTCTTCATATCATCTTTGATGTACTTTGCAGAACTAAGGCTTCATGACCTCCCGGAGAACGATGAGACAGTCTTGAAATTGAACCATCCTATGGACATACCTCCATATGTTGGACACATGGTCTTCCACTCTATTCCCTAGTTATATTGAAGGCAGTCTGCTTATTGAATTTATTAAAAAGTCAATTATATAAAGTGAACTCTTTAATACAAAATAAAATTAACCTATAAGTTAATGCTCCTGGCTCCAAACGATGCCACCAACTTAGAACATATTGTACATAATCAAATTAGTGATATGTTCTTCTGTCACCTTCTGTATGAACAACCACCAATTTGAAAATATTTTAATTTGTTCTATAATTGGTTCTTCATTTGGTATTTCATGTTACACTTGCAAAATAACACACTGCAACGTAGTAAAACGACACTATAAAAATTTATGGCAACAACCTCCTTTTTCCTTTTTAACACACAACAAATTTAACTCACACCACAAAATTGGACACAATATCAAAAAACTCAAATAAATTAGGAGATCCACATTATTGCATTCTTCACTGGAGAAAAAATATGATGTTGGAAGAGGACCCAAGATTCGAACATTGGGGAGAACCACTGATACCTCTAGCCCAGTGAATTACAGAGACACCCATCATAATTAAATCCTGGTTCAACTCCCACAAGATGATTATGAGTGTAGGAGAGCCAATATCTCTCATGTAGTGTGTAATTAAGTTACAACTGTGAGTATGAGGATTAGTGTGTGAGGTCCCTATGCAATTTTAATAAGGAAAAATTCATATTTCATACAACGACATGTACTTTACGAGGGTGGTATTATTAATATACATACTCCTCCATCGAAAACTTCTCTAATTCGATCTATATCTATATGAAGGAGAATCACGAGATATGTGTTTGAAATAAGGTGATTGTAAACATGAATAGGAACTATGTTGTTACCTTCACGAACGTGCCATCCAAAATCAAGGAATCCAACAACTTAAAATTCAGCTAGGTGCTACCCCTCTATCTGGACTCTAAACTTGCATTGGAAGGAAATGGGAGTCCAGATACTTTGATGGAAATAACTACATGTCATGTTGGGCCCTTGATCCTCTTGAGTTATCGATATCCAGGTCAATGCTCATTCTAGATCATCAATGGTTAGATAGTGGAAATCTATTTGATTGGTTCAGAAGCTAGATCGATTTTTGTTGGTACTGGAAGTCCTCCGCTTTGTAAAATTTATGATTAGCACATGTGTAGGGTAACAAATATATACACAACAACAAGCACTTGACTGATATTTGTGAAGTAGTAGGATCTGGTTGTGGAATTTTAAAAGTTTTGTATTGGATGTAGTCATGCTAGGCAAGATTTTAGAGGGACCACAGGAGAATTTGACACAAGAAGTAATTAGTCACGATCTGTCACAGGCCCTAATGTGTAGAAGTGTTGAAGTAATTCACGAGGAATTACTTATATAATCATTTTGTTATATTGTTTAATGCTCTTTTTGCCTTAATTCCACTATTCGCTAATTGATATATCAGAAATCTTACGTTGTAGGAATTCACGCCAATATGTGGTATAGTGAGTCTATAGTCTATTTCTCTCATTGGTTCACCTACTGTGATGCACAAGCCCCCTTGATGCACACAATATTTCTTCTATGGGAACAATGACAACATGGTGATCCTCTTCCTTTTGAAAAAAATATCCAACTTCTTATTTATACAACTCACAAACACACGAATCTAAAAAGATAAATAAAATCACAACAAAAATATGGACACATCAAACTCTCTTACCCTAATCTATTTACATATTAATAAACACAAGACTTTCTGACATTTTCTTGGCCTTCCCATAAGGTAATCAAGCCAGAACAGACACTGATATGATGAAAACAATTGAGATAGAGAACAAAGAGAAATTGTGCACACCAATTATAGACATCACTATATTATATTGATCACAAAAAGTACACATATATATGAAATAAATCTTTGGCTTCGACAAATTATGACTCAAACATGACACAAATCCATCTCATAACATAAGAATCGACAAATCCAAGATTGAAATCTTGAGATTCATAATGGAAACCTGTAACTAACATGGAAGCATTACTTCCAACACAAATTATAGCTAACAACAAGGATGATGCAAAAACATTATCTCTGATCCTACAAGGTTTAGATGACAATATTCTTCCAAAAATTTTGTCTGCAACAGTGAGGTCCAGAGAACCTTGGAATATTCTAGAAATGACATATAGCTAAAGTAGGTGCAACATCGATCGACATCATGTTGAGTTGTGATCGAGCCATAGAGTGTTGCAACTGTTAATGGAGTGCCCATTATAATAGAGGAAGAAAAATATTTTGATATTGCATAAATAATTGGAGACACCATGGAGGACAATGTAGGAGTAGAAGAAGTGTCTTAGCATGATGTAAAAAGCTAAGCCCACCCTCTAGACACATGTGTGAAAGATGAAATTTAAGTTGAAGATAATGATAGTAAAACCACCTTTACTAAAGAAAATAAAGTGAAAAAAACATAGCAGTGAATGTTGAATCTGTTTATGAAGTTGAATTAGCATTTCTTGAAGAACGAATTGTAACTCCCAAGTTTGATGGAGATGAAAATAAATATGGAAAACACATTATCACTACAGTAGTATAAGGCACAAAAAATGTAAAGACAACTATAAAAAATGTTAAGGCTTTGATGACAATAAAAGAGGAGATGAAAGAAAATGAAGATATTGTTTTTAATCTTATAGAAGTTCAAATAAAAATTTAAATAGGAATAGTTCACATACAAGTAGATGCAGAAGAAGAACTAGATGAAATGACACCAGTGATGAAGAAATATTGAAGAAAAATAATAAAGTGAAGCTAAGGGTAAAGAATAATGATATAATGTTTGGAGTGAGAAGACAATTTGTACCTATTGAATGCAACTACAATATTATGTAGAAACCAAAATAGTTTTTTGGCTCGATCTGAAGATTGTATGTCTAACTAAGACTTAGGATAATAGGAAATAGTGGTATTAGGTGAAAAATATTTTCTAGTGATGATGATTGTAAAAATTGAAATTCAATAAAAGTGTTAAAGAATAATTTCTTCTTTAAACTAAAATAGTTACAAAATGAGTTTTCGAGTTCAAATAATTTGTAAAAATATATTTTTAGACACTATTCATGTCCATATTTTTTAAAAAATCAAATAAATCTCATATGCCTTTTAAAGCAATTAAATCTAGTGATTCTAATAATTTTCCAAATCTATTTAATAATGAGAAAACCTTTGAATACCTCATGTGTTTTAAATTGGCTTCATTGCTATCTCTCCTAGTTATTTTTATAAATTTCACAGTTCAAAAACTACTCATATTACATTGGTTTTCCCGATGGTGTCATAATTTCTACTATTAAAATATTCATGCACGCCAATAAAAATAAAACATGTTGCTTTATATTTATTTAAGCTTCTAATGATAGGCCTTCCTATGCATCAACAATTGTCAACACTTTTAACCTGAACCGTTTGATCAAGTTTGACAGTTTCAACCGTTGCTTTGAATTTGACTGCTTTTTCCAAATATATTATTTTCCTTCTTTTCATCTCCAGCTTTGTTGTGCATTGAATCTAGCCCTTTGAGTTGCATTATTGCTTTTTCCAATTCTTTTGTCACTCTCCAAACATATTTTCAAAAGAAATTTCACTGTTTTTTTTTACAGCTGTTGAACCTTTTGATCAAGTTTAACAGTTTCAACCTTTGATTTGAAGTTCACTACTTTTTCCAAATATATGCTTTGCCTTCTTTTCAACTCCAGTTCTGCTGTGCATTGAACCTGGGCCTTTGAGTTTCTTTTGTCACTCTGGAAAGATATTTTCAAAAGATATTTATGCATCAGTTCATATTGCCCTTTTTATTGAGTGTTACGCTGAATCCCCTTGGTGTTTGGAAGAGAACATTGACCTAAGCTCTTGATCCGTTGTTGAAATTGCAGGCATAAACATAGCGCAAGTACTTAGTACAACAATAAATTTCTTTTAATATAGTACATTTAAACTAACCATTGTTTGCTCAAAACATCTCAATGGTCTGTTTTAATGTTTATGCTAATTGCTTGTCCCTGCGGACATACGCGTTTTCTCTATATGTGCAGTTTTTATTCATGCCAGTGCCAACTAACCATTTAGCAGTGCCATTCTCCTATAAAATTACGATTCCGTAAGCTTTAACTCCATGCTTTTCAAACTAAGTATACCTTGCTGTGTTAAGTAGACCTGTGTATCATTCCATCTTTTCTCAGTATCAATTATTAACATCCGCGTTCATTATTAATTGCAGGCCAATTAAGACCGAATTTCCAACAATTAAAACTTCAGGCCGGTTACACTGCAGGAATCATCACCTCATTCTATTTAATTCTCTCGATTTTGTTGAATTTTTTTAATTTTTTTTTAATAAAACTGTGTACATTATTTATTTTTTTAAAAGGTGATGGAAATATTGTATTAAATTAAAATCCGCTCTTAGATGGTTGATTGTAGAGCAATGAGTACAACGAAAATTCTTAGAGGCTTAGCTGTTTTACAATTTTAAGGGACACAGGGTTTTTTGGAGGTGTAGATTTTCCAAAAAAACATATAGATACACATAAAATTTACACTGGGTAGCAATTCATTGTTAAGGAATAGTTGTCACAGAAGGAATACCATTTCTCATTAGGACCCCATCTTCCAAGTTTACATTGGCAAGATCATCTGCAGTAGAATTGTTGATTCTCATCCCATGAAAGAAACTAATAATAGAGAAAGGTTGTTTCTGATTTCGGATTCGATCAAATAATGGTTAGCTACCTACAAACCTTAGGCAAAGATCCATGAATAAGTTCATGAATAATTAGATGCAAATTTTCCAACACCACTAAATCTGTGATGTTTTCTTTTTTAGCTAGAATAAACGCTTGAAGTAATCTATATATCTCAACTGCATTTTTTTGTGTAATTGTCCAACCCCGGACTGTCCTTAATTTCATTTTTTCTATCAAAATTAAGACTAACCCTTTAAAAATAACCCAATAACACTTGCTATTCAAAAAGAAAAACTCTATAGATTATAGAAAACATCTTATATCATGTTTATGTGGTGGAAGCTCCACCATTATCAAAAACACACAAAACTTTATAGGTATTTTCTACTTTTGTTCAACGCATCACTTGATGAATTAACTGGGTAGAAATTGATTCAGGTGATGGTGAGTCTAATCTGTGTTGTATAATTATGGTTTTTACTCAGCTGTCAAACAACCAAGTTTAGCAGATTGGGATGACAAAATAGACATAGATTTCCTAGGAACAATCCCTGGGGAGCCTTACGCACTCCAGACCAACGTCTATGGAAATGGGACAGGAGACGGGAGCCATATCATAGGTAGGGAACAACAATTCCATCTCTGGTTCGACCCTACTGAAGACTTTCATTACTACACAATTCTTTGAAAACCTCATCAAATCTTGTATGTATAATGATTTTTTTGGTTTAATGTTTACAATGTGAGATGTATTATGTATTCTGATGTAAGTTGTATCCTGATGTAAATGTAAGTGTTTTTATGACTATTCATATTTACTAACCGTGTTTATCACTATTCTCATTAATGCAAAGATTACACCATACTCCCATTGCTTATTATTTTCATCATTTTCTTGATTTGATAAGGACAATGAAATTACCATCGTTTTCTTTTGATTTGATAATGACATATGATGAAATTACCATCATTTTCTTGACTTGATAATGACAGATCATGTAAGACTGAAGATAGAAGAAAGGGAAATCAAATCCTACTCTTTAAAACTAGCAAAACACTGACCTAAGTGTGGAGAAATAGGGTTAAAATGTTCTTGATGGCATGGAGGTCAAGTGTAAACCTAATCCCAGCTTCAGTGATGATCTTTCTCAATTCGAGCTCAAAACAGACTTTCCTACAGAATGCCATAGTGATTTACTATAAAAAGTACATATTTACTACATATCATCAAATGAACAAGAAAATAAAATTCAAATTGGATGGGAAATTTTTTTTTATTAACTAGGAAGTATTATGTCCCCTCTCAAAGTGGAATCACTCAAAATTACCTCTATTAACCTATGATAAAAAAAAGAAAAACATTACTAGTCAAAAATCTAGAAATTTCGAGAACTAGTGAGCTAGTAAATCCAAAAAATGCCGAACCAAATCAAGTTCAAATGCAAGTGGAACCAACTCATTTGAATCTTGTTAGCATGCTCCAAAAAATAGCAGAAATTTGTTGTTCTTTGCTAGAAAGGAGGTCCAACAATCTAGATTTGGAAATAAGAAGACTAATCCAAGAAAGTAAATGATTACTATGAACTTCCAATGATTTTAAAAGGATTAAATAGTTCTTGTGATCCTTAAAAAGAACTTAAATCAACCATTTAACTCAATCCTACAACAAGAAATCATTAATACTAAACGCGGAAATAGAAAGAAATAAAAACTAGAAATGCATCTGAATACAAAGTGAAAAGAAGGAAATAAAATGATACAAAAGGGCTATGATTTTCTCAATATAGCCAAGCCCAAGGAAATTTAGAGACCTATGGAGGAGAACAAGATTTAGAAGCTTAACATGACACCAATCTTCATTATTTTTATCAATAGAATTACATCCCTCCAAGAAAATGCAATGGAGCTAGAAAAATACAAGCTCTCTCCACAATAACACTAATCAATATCTATCCCTAAAGGAAAATTTTAATTTTTACTTATAAAAAATGATTAGGAATCATTCCCCATGAATGGAGGAATATTTCTCCACCAAAATCCCTTAATTAGTGAATTCAGTCCCATGATTAATATATCTGGTCCGTTGATTAGTGGAACACATTTCTAGATTTTCTCAATCATTGGAGTTCCACAATATGTGCCATAATTCCATAATATCTTGTTGATTTATTATTTATTATTGATCCTCCTGTGGTAGGGAACAAGTCCCTATATTATCTCCTCCTCCAAATCTTCATAATCTACTCAATATTCTCATAACATTCCACAAAAATAAATAATATTAGGCACAAATATCCAATTATTCATAAACCTCCGTAATGAATATATTAAAGTTAAAAATAAATTATCTAATGTAGACAGGGAGATTTAATGTGCTGAAGGATGGTCATAGGCCTTAGTTTATGTTTTAATTTATAGGCATTGGCCTTAGTTTATGTCTAATTTAGGTGCCCATCATACCCCCTAATAAAAGTGTTGCTCATCCTCTAAGCAACTTAGCAACCTCATTGTGCCTCATCCATGGCCCTGGTGGCCTCTCTCTTGTGCATTAAGAATATTGGCTACAAGTTCTACAAGGACGAGCCCAAAAACATATTTGTGCAAATAAAAATCATTGTTTCGTGAGATCATTAGCTTTCCTTCTTCCCCTTATTCAATATGGTTTTTTTGAATATCTTTCAGTTTGGAAAGGTCTTCCACACCCTTATCAACCTTCTCCTACCTTGTTCCACCATTTGGACACCTCTAACACCTTCAAAATGCATTTCGATGAGAACTAGGACATCTTGTAGTAATTCCTGTCAAAACTATAGGAAACCTATAGGAAACCATCCTAAAAGTAGAGGAAACCCATTTTGATCATAAATGATAGTCTGAGGTTAGGGTAGAACAATACTTGACTTCCATGCTGTTCTCCCATTTTTATAACATATTTTAGGGCTTGGAAAAAAGCTAGAAAGAGATTAGAGACCTCTTGGAAACCCCCTTTTTATCATTATATTTTGAGCTATGTTTTCATGGTGAATGCCTCATTTCCTTTTGTTGCCTTCTTCTTCTCTCTTGTGGCCTAGATTATTGCCTAATGGGCTTGGAATTCTCTATTTTTATTAGGTCTCTCTTCAGCTATGCCATCTTGGGGTTTAGCATAACTTGTTCATTTCTTCCTTCTTTTAGCAACATTAAGCCTTCCTATAGTAGCATTCCTCCTCTTTCAGGGTCTTCTAACTATATGATGAAGAGGGATTGGATGATGATGCTAGTGCTCAAAGGGAGATGTGTAGGTTTGAGAAAATGGAGAGGATTGTCTTCTTGTTTTATCTCAAGAATGAAATGACATGGATGAATGATTAATAGATAGCAAATATGAAGTGGATTGAAGGCTTGGAGTGTAGTGGTGACTTGGCCTTTGCAAAATTTATTCTTTTAACTGTTGTCTTCATTCCTTGAAATCATCACCCTTCGTGTTTTAACTTTTCAAAATTGCATGAATGAAGGAGTGAGTTGCAATTAACTAGTTGAAGGCAACTGAGACTGCTAACCCATCCTTAGCTTATAAAACCTCATCTCCCATGCATTGACAACAAATTTCCAACAATATTATGTTCAAGAGAAGAGATCAAGAATATTGCCTACCTGTACCTACCTGATGGTTTTTGGAGAGACCTGCATTATATTGTTGATTTGATGTCGATGTGCAGGCGTTGGATTTTGATGGTGATGATCTTGATACTATAACTAAGACCTGGAGGAGCTTCTTTGACCTCTGAATCTCCATGCTGAAGTTCACTGTAAATCTCTGGCTACTTCATCATGATATCCCCTCGATTTCTCAAAGAAACCCATCCAATTATGTCTTGTGAATATTTCTAGTACAAGAAAGTGTTGATGAATCCTCACTATGTTGATGGGTTCCACATGTTATTTTTCTCTGATGGATGGAGGTTTGTATAGGTCTGATACAAAATTTAAAAATTCTGTGTATACAATTCCCTTATGGTGCAATCACTTTCAACAAGCTAGAATGGATTTTTTTGTTCCTTTTAGTTGGAAAAATGTGGGTACATGTAGAGCCCACCTTCTTAACACTACTTGATGAAGCCAACCTCTATTTTTCCCTTTTAAAATTGCTCATTGCACATCCTATAGGTGTTGTTCTGTATCTTGTAGGATCTCAGAAAATCCTGTAGGTTTTCAAGACAATGACTTGTTTTCTCCATATCTCACAAACGGTAAAATGGATTGACCTAAAACTTTCTCACCATGTTGCCATCATGATTATGCACCTCCCCATAAAAAAAAATTTAGTGAATGGGTGCATGGATCTCGATAAAAACTAAAAATGCTTGAAGATGATGGGGGCCGATTTCTTGGAAACCACGCACTAGAATTTTCTGAAATTGCTTGAGAATGTTACCATCATCTGTATGCACATCCCCCTAAAACGACTTCGCAAATGGATGCACGGTTTTCAGTTTATGTCAAAAAAAAATGTATGCTCTATTTATTTTTGTATCCAGTAGTAAAACATAACATCGTGTAGTTTTTTAGGAAAGTAATTAAACTAAATGGTAGAAGCTTGAGAATGATGGGTGGATGGTGAAAATAGATGAGGGTGATGGATTGGCATGGCCTTCGCCTTGTTGGAGCATTTGAGCAAAAGAGGGGGAGGTCAAAATTTGATTTCTTTTGACTAGGCTTGACCAATTTTCCTTTTGGTATCAACTTGTTCTTGTCACTTGCAGATGTTGGAGAGTACTTGCATTCATCATAGAGATGCATGGAGTAAGGATTTATTTTTTTCTTTTTTTTCTTCTTCTAGGCCTACTAGCTGCCTCAAGGAGGGTTTTAACTAGTAGGTCTACCTAGGCAAGTCAAAGGAGGTTTTCAATCAATGAGCCTAAGGCACCTCAAAGGAGTTTTTCACCTTAGATTTTTATTTTTTTCTCTTATTTTTTATTTTTTCTTCTTTTTTTTTCTACCCTACTCTACTTGAAAAACAAAATCATTTTCAAGTATAAGAATACATCCAATGGAGCCAGGCACACATCAGGATGACATAAAAATTGATGTGTAGGTTTACAATATATGATTTGACATGTACCTATATCTCAGAGACCAAATGATTGGACTTTGAAAGGATGAAGCAGATTTGAAGAAGAGAGTTTTGTTGCAACTTAGTGATTGTTTGGAACCATATTTCAATATACTTGTGATGCCTCTAGTCCACTTGTTGATTTCGACCATCTTGGATGTCTTCTTCTATCATGACCTTCAAGTCCTTCTCTTTTCTTGATTTTCCTCTTGAATACATGGAGGATTTGATGGTAAGAATGAGGGAGCTCTCTCAATCTTTAATGTTGATGTCTGCTCTTCATCAAGTGAAGCCCATGATTTTGTGGTCTTCTCATTCAAATATTTTTGTTCTTGATGTGGTCCTTCAATGATATCAAGATAATTTATTTTTTGCAATACTCTTCTTGATCTATTGTGAACACGATAGATCCCAAGAGGAGATGTTTGGAAGTGTCATACTTGAGCATTGTAAGTGGGGTGAGCTACTGAGGATATTATGGATGGCTCCCATAAGTTCCTTTCCAACCTTTTTGCCAAGATTGGTTTTGGGGTTGTGATTTCCAATGTTGACAAGGAAAGGGTGTTTTCCAATTACTTTGAAGTGGATGTGCATAAGTTTGAAATTGTGAATTAGGCTCCACCATCGTTTCACGCTGAAGAGGTTACCATGGTCCTCTTGGAGCTACATAACATTACTACGTTGGCAGTTGACTTGCTCCATTATCCTCTTGTTGAACTTCCTTCAACCTTGGTAATAAGGAGCAACATTTAACATCATGTGATTCTACATAAACAACACAAAAATATTCTTTTTCCTCATTTTCTATTCTTAACATTTGTACTCATTGGGTTAGATTGCTAAGAATCTCTGTTTTAAAATCATCAAACAAATTTCCAATTTTATCTTGACTTACCAATCTTGATGTTAATTTACTTACTCTTGCATTTCCTCTTGATATGTGTAATTTCTTCAAATCATAATTGGTATACATCACCTCTACTCATGAGATCAAGGAGATCAGTCCACTCATCCCTAATTTTTCAAAGTAATATGGTGTTTGGTGTGTTGGATCCTAAATGATGTAGTTTTCTCTTATTAAAATTGTAAATGAACCTCTATGTTATATCCTCAAGGGTCTCATCTTCTCTTTGATGCATTATAAATATTTCTTCCTTAAGATCATGATATTTATATTTTTCTAGAATTATATTTTCCATATCATTCCATGATCTTATTGAATTAGACCCTAAACTCATGAACCATTTAAGACCTTTATCCTCGAATGTTGTCAAAAACAATCTCAATTTTTATGTTTTTAATAAGTAACCATAATATCTACAAACAATTTCAAATTCAAAGAGAAGGGTTTCCGGATCTGCTCACCTTAGACCATGAAATTTTGGAAGAAAAGATGGAGGGATATTCTTCATGTGCACATTGATATCAGTATCTTGAATGGGAAATTCAAGAGGATCTTCCTCATTGTTATCATCTCCATCAATTTCTTTTACATTCTTTGCCATCTTCTTCTACTTGCAAAAGTGAATAGTGATGTGGGTGTTTCTACACCAAATGACAAATTGGGGGGTGGATTGTTGTTGGAGATTTTTTTTTTTTTGTGATTGAATGAAAAATATAATGTAATGCAATTTTATATTTTGAAATTAAATATGCCTAATGCAAATATTTTTTTTTTTTTTGCAGAAATTAAAAAGAAATGAATCAACTAGGAAAGAAAACAATGCATACTTTCACACCTCCCTGACAATAATGCCAGAAAGTGATGATCCTCGGTATTGCAACAAGAATGCTTTAACTCCCAATGGTACCGCCTTTAATTATCAACCTGGGGTTCGTACAAAATTAAGTGGTATTGACACTCTATGTGAGGCATACATGGTGTCCTTCCTTTGCTGTCATGATGTAATGGAGTTCATTTACTAAAGTCAAATACTAAACTAATTGCAAAAAATTAAATATTTGAAATGGAACCTTAACCTATTGCAAGAAATAAAGTACAAGGAAATAGATTGAAATCAAATGCTAAAACACACCATTTTCTAAGTAAATGCTAAGAGGCTTTGCTTTAAAACAATTTTAAGTTAACATGTATGGAATCCTACTGTGGTAGGCAACAGGTGCCTAAATTATCTCCTCCTCCAAATCTTCATAATATGCCCAATATTGTCATATATTCCACAAAAATAAATAATATTAGACACAAATATCCAATTATTCATAAACCTTCCTAATGAATATATTAAAGTTAAAAGTAAATTATCTGATGTAGAAAGAGAGGTTTAATGTGTTGAACGATGGTCATAGGCCTTAATTCATGTTTTAATTTAGATGCATGGGCCTTAATTTATGTCTAATTTAGAGGCCTGTCACTGACCAAGAAAGGTCCTACCGATAATTCCAAGTAGGAGATCATGTGTATGAAAGAATAAAACCCAGGCAAAGCATGTTGAGTTGGAATGGTGTCTCTAAATTAACCCCTTGGTTTTGTGGCCTCTTCCAGATTATTGCTTGGATTAGTCTCGTAGGATATGAATTAGCTGTACCTGTTCATATACATGTGCACAATGTGTTTCATGTCTCCTTATTAAAAAATATATACATAACCGTAGACATATAATACAATGGAAAATTTTATAGATAATGCAATTAAATTTTGTTCGGTGATGAATTAACCAATAATTCTATGTGATAATAATGATTTGTATTTTGGTTGCAGGTTGAACCAGATGGGGAATTCCTAGTCGAGACCCTGTGTATTCCCGATCAGAGAGAAATAGTGTTACACAAACGAGTTATCCCCCAAGTTAAATTACAATGGGAGAAAATTATTTTTGAGGAGGCTACCTGGGAAGATGAGCAGGTTATGCAAGAAACATATCCAATATTGTTCCAAATTCAAGGAAACACTGAGTATTGTGTTACTCCCGACGGGGAGGAGATGTAATGCCCCTCAATACCTAGTGTAACTTTTAGAATTTACTTTATTTTATTGCAGCAAAATGTAGAATGGAGAATTAATGAAATAATTATGAACACATCGTATATATAAAAAAGTTTACTTACATATTTTGTAAAAGAACAGAATCATTTATAGGTTACTAGAAAGATAGGATGTAATAAACGATCTCACACTTAAAGCAGGTAAAAAGAAACAGTTAAGGACTGACAGTTAGCAGCCAACATTCTAGTTAGGAGAGGTCGAAAGGGTTTGGGGAACCTGAGGCAAAAAGGGAGAGAAAATAAGAGGAACATGCTTGGAAAGCCATTGAAAAGGTGATGGGCATATCATTCATGATAGGTGTGGAGCTGGTTGGCCAGTGAGACTCATTGAACGCCTGTGACTAGAGCTAGTTATGATGTGGTAGTTTGTAACAAATTTTTTTTTTCCTTCCTATTCCTGAGTGTGATATTGGCTTGGGGGGGATACACATGTGATACTTGATCTCATAGGTTAGGTGGAATGTTCTAATTCTCGTAAGCTTGTGGTTGTTCACCAAATAACTTAGATAAGTTTATTTTGCAAATAATCGTATTTTTCCTAGTTTCATGGACTAGTACAATTTCATAGGAAAGACAACTATCTGTAGGTACAGAGAATAAAATTTCCAAGATAAAGTGTTATGTATGGCAATGTTAATTAACCTTGTTAATGTTGAGAAAAAATGATTTTTTCTTTAAATTATTGATGACATATTTGTTGTAATGATAACTAAATAAATCTAATGTAATGGAAAAAATAATATTCTTGCAATAATGTACATGTTGTTTCAATTATGTACATAAAATTTAAAATTACAAATGTGTATACCTCTATAGGGTAAAAACACACAAGGGTTAAAAAAGCTGTAAAAGATCAAATGCCTTGAGGACTAGTTAATATGTAGTAAACATTTCACCTTTGCCTACAATTTATCTTCCTTATGGTTTTGGAGATCTTGGTTTTTCTTGTCTTTTAAATTTTGTCAAGACGAGTATGTAACTATATAAACACTGAGAATGCAACCACAATGTTATCAAAATGTTGTGTTACTTGAAAGAAAATAAAAACACTAGGAAAGAGTTGAAGTATTAATGGTAAAATAAATATATTTCAAACCTGGGATAGTCTAAGGACAGAGACAAGGGATTGGTCACCACATATAGTCCCAATCTTCTGATAAAGAAAATGGAAAACTATAATGGTCGAAACCCAGATGCTAAAAACAACATAAGAACCTAATTTCTTCCATTCCAGAGGATAATCTTGAATCTTTGGATAATCAAAATTAAACATTAAAAATCTTGATGTATTATCAAAACCCCATGGGGGAATTAGACATACCGAATGCTAACAATATTAATATGCATATATTATAAACCAGTGAAACATAGTACACAAAGTAGATCATGTTGACACAATGAAGATGGCATGATACACAGGGTATAAAGAAATGATAGTCGAGGATGAACGACCATGTTGTCTTTAAGGCTGAATCCAATATTATGATAGGAGGTATCTTGACCAATTAACCCTCTATTCATAGGTAAAAACCAAAAAAAGGCTTCATTTAATAATCCAAACATTGAAAAAGAATGAAACTACAGTGTGAAATGCAACTACGTTGTGGAGAATCCCATTGGGAAAATTTGGCCATCCCACATGATTTACCGAGAGCTTGTAATGCAATCTTGAGTTCCCATTTGCGACCAAAAAACTTGAATCCAATTGTGTCAATTCCCACCCACAATCTGCCATGAATTTCTTCAAAGAAACATAAAAAGGTCACAGTTAAAAATAGCATATGTAGCTGCAGCATAATCTTAAGAAACATCAAAATAGAAAAATATAAGGAAAAATGAAACCCTTACCATATATTTAAGTCGTGAGAAAAATAATGAAACAATCGTCACACATTTAAGCCATAAACAACTATGGAAGGTGGAATTTGTAATTATCTGTGGAAAATGAGTCTTGCATCAGAGAAACCACCCTAGGAGCAAAATAAACTGATGGTCAAAGTAAGTGAGCCAAGAAATATTCTCCTTAATACATAAATATAACAAGTATGTTACCTTATGCTTCAGCCTTCTAGAGAAATTGAAGTGTGGACATGATATTTTGACATGGGAGAAAAAAAGGTTTGAGAGTTTACCTCAAAGGAATTCGAGGAAAGGAACCCTGTAAGCATGATTGACCACCAGTGATCAGTTTTGTTGTCACATGAAGTGGATTATGTTGCTTCCCAAGTAGTAAACTTAGTTGAATAGCAAAACCCTAAGGAAATTGGAAAGAGGAGCCGCAAAACTAGTAGGAGGTTGAATGAGGGCTTTGAGACATAAGTGAGGAGAGGCTAGTTACCCTATAACTCCTACAAAACCATATCAACAATTCATCTATCTTCAAAGATCCCACTTCGTTGATCTACTACAATTTCCCAAGCACCTTCCCTCCATTTATTTGTGTTAAATAACGAGGAGGAGAGAACTACGTGGCCAAAGGATGAAAGGGCTTCGAGAAAATTCATTGTATCTTGTTTAAGATAACTCAAGTTCATCATTCTAGAGACTTTTTATGGGTTGATTGTAAATTAATGTTAATAATATTTTACTTTATTACATATATATGTGAATCAATTTGTGTTAGTAGCGATGTTATACCTCCATTTCCTAAATTAAGAATAACTACAAGAAGAAATGTTCACTCCATCATCCTAGGCTATTAGACTATGGTGAAAGTTACCAACACACTCTTTATGCAAAATCTCTTCATCAACTCTCCTGGAAATGTGGTATTGTAAGGAAAAATAGATTTTATCTTCCAGAATACAGCAACGGTGTTCCAAAACCTCAATCTTTTCACTAGAAAACTGATGGAAAATCAAAAGAATATTTTCATTGCTGAAACAAGAGATGATCCAAATGAAAACACTAGAATATATATTAAGCATTGCACCATATCTACTGTGACCAATTTGGTTAAAGTGAAAATACCTTTCCAACCATTCTTGGGAGGTCATGGAAACAGTACTCGTGGCAGTTTATAGGGAGTCAACTATGGATTATGTGCTCAGTTTCGCAAACTAGTTAGATTGTTCATGTTATTTTTCCTTGACCATGATGTATTATTGTGAATATATGAGTTTGAGGCTATGGGAAGGATTGTAGGGAATTTTCAATGGCCTGGTAAGTGCGAACATAATGAAGTTGTGACTTGGAGAGACAACAAACAAAATGAAGGGATGAAGGAATGATACAAAAATTTATGAATCATATATTAGATTTTCCTCGTTTTTCCTTTTTAACAAACAACAAATTTAACTCACACCACAAACTTGGACACAATATAAAAAAACTCAAATAAATTAGGAGATCCACATTATTGCATTCTTCACTGGAGAAAAAACATGATGTTGGAAGAGGACCCAAGATTCAAACATTGGGGAGAACCACCGATACCTCTAGCTCAGGGAATTACAGAGACACCCATCATAATTAAATCCTGGTTCAACTCCCACCAGATAGTTATGAGTGTAGGAGAGCCAATATCTCTGGTGTAGTGTGTAATTAAGGTACAATTGTGAGTATGAGGATTAGTGTGTGAGGTCCCTATGCAATTTTAATAAGGAAAAATTCATATTCCATACAACAACATGTATCTTACGAGGGTGGTATTATTAATATACATACTCCTCCACCGAAAACTTCTCTAATTCGATCTATATTTATATGAAGGAGAACGAAGAGATATGTGTCTGAAATATGGTGATTGCAAACATGAATAGGAATGATGCTGTTACCTTCACAAACGTGCCATCCAAGTTTGAGGAATCCAACAACTTAAAATTTAGCTGGGTGCTACCCCTCTATCTTCACTCTAAACTTGCATTGGAAGGAAATGGGATTCCAGATACTTTGATGGCAATAACTACATTTCATGTTGGGCCTTTGATCCTCTTGAGTTATAGATAGTGGAAATCTATTTGATTGGTTCAAAATCTAGATTGATTTTTATTGGTACTGGAAGTCCTCCACTTTGTAAAATTTATGATTATCACATGTGCAGGGTAACAAATCTATACACAACAACAAGCACTTGACTGATATTCGTGAAGTAGTAGGATCTGGTTGTGGAAGTTTAAAAGTTCAGAGGGACCACGGGAGAATTTTACATAAGAAGTAATTAGTCATGATCTATCACAGACCCTAATGTGTAGCAGTGTTGAAGTAATTCATGAGGAATTACTTATATAATCATTTTGTTATGTTGTTTAATTCTCTTGTTGCCTTAATTCCACTATCCACTAATTGATATATTAGAAATCTTACGCTATAGGACTTCACACCAATATGTGGTATAGTGAGTCTATAGTCTATTTCTCTCATTGGTTCACGTACTGTAATGCAGAAGCCCCCTTGACGCACACAATATTTCTTCTATGGTAACAATGACAACATGGCGATCCTCTTCATTTTGAAAAAAATATCCAACTTCTTATTTATACAACTCACAAACACACGAATCTAAAAAGATAAATAAAATCACAAAAAAAATATGGACACAACAAACTCTCTTACCCTAATCTATTTACATATTAATAAACTCAAGACATTTTGACATTTTCTTGGCCTTCCCATAAGGTAATCAAGCCAGAACAGGCACTGATATGATGACAAAAATTGAGATAGAGAACAAAGAGAAATTGTGCACACCAATTACAGACATCACTATATTATTATTGATCACAAAAAGTACACATATATATGAAATAAATCTTTGACTTCAACAAATTATGACCAAAACATGAGACAAATCCATCTCATAACATAAGAATCGACAAACACAAGATTGAAATCTTGAGACTCATAATGAAAACTTGTAATTGACATGGAAGCATTACTTCCAACACAAATTATAGCTAACAACAAGGATGTTGCAAAAACATTATCTCTCATTCTGCAACGTTTAGATGACAATATTCTTCCAAAGATTTTGTCTGCAACAGTGAGGTCCAGACAACCTTGGAATATTCTAGAAATGACATATAGTTAAAGTAGGTTCAACATCAATCGACATCATGTTGAGCTGTGATCGAGCCATAGAGTGTTGCAATTGTTAATGGAGTGCCCATTATAATAGAAGAAGAAAAATCTTTTGATATTGCATAAGTAATTGGAGACACCATGGAGGACAATGTAGGAGTAGAAGAAGTGTATTAGCATGATGTAGAAAGCTAAGCCCACTCTCTAGACATGTGTGAAAGATGAAATTTAAGTTGAAGATAATGATAGTAAAACCACCTTTACTAAAGAAAATAAAGTGAAAAAAACATAGCAGCGAATGTTGAAACTGTTTATGAAGTTGAATTAGTATTTCTTGAAGAATGGATTGTAACTCCCAAGTTTGATGGAGATTAAAATAATTATGGAAAGGACATTATCACTGCAGTAGTATAAGGCACAAAAAATGTAAAGACAACTATAAAAAATGTTAAGGATTTTATGACAATAAAATAGGAGATGAAAGAAAATGAAGATATTGTTTTTAATGTTATAGAAGTTCAGATAAAAATTTAAATAGGAATAGTTCACATACAAGTAGATGCAGAAGAAGAACTAGATAAAATGACACCAGTGATGAAGAAATATTGAAGAAAAATAATAAAGTGAAGCTAAGGGTAAAGAAGAAGGATATAATGTTTGCAGTGAGAAGACAATTTGTAGCTATTGAATGCAACTACAATATTATATAGAAACCAAAATAGTTTTTTTGGCTCGATCTCAAGTTTGTATGTCTAACTAAGACTTAGAATAATACGCAATAGTGGTATTAGGTGAAAATATTTGCTAATAATGATGATTGTAAAAATTGAAATTCAATAAAAGTATTAAAGAATAATTTCTTGTTTAAACTAAAGTAGTCACAAAATAAGTTTTCGAGTTCAAATAATTTGTAAAAATATATTTTTAGACACTCCATATTTTTTTAAAAATCAAATAAATCTCATATACCTTTTAAAGCGATTAAATCTAGTGATTCTAAAAAATTTCCTAGTCTATTTAATAATGAGAAAACCTTGTAATACCTCATGCGTTTTCAATTGGCTTCATTGTTATCTCTCCTTGTTATTTTTATAAATTTCACAGTTCAAAAACTACTCATATTACTTTGGTTTTCCCGATGGTGTCATAGTTTCTACTATTAAAATATTCATGCACGCTAATAAAAATAAAACATGTTGCTTTATATTTATTTAAGCTTCTAAAGATATATCCCATCCATTATTCAACGATCTGATGGATGATAATAGGAATTATTTCACAATGGGCAACGTTAATTTACTTTTTATGTGTAATAACATTATTTTATTTTAGAGTTAATAAATTATAATAATAAATGGTATGGGTTGAACCCGTTGCTTTTAAATAAAATATTAAAATATTATTAAATATAACAAATAATTTTGAATATATAAAATTCAAGAAGATGTACATGTTTCGTTAAATTTGTTGCATTATAAATTTAATAGTTCCACTATTATTGTGTTAGTTATTTAAAATTAAAAATTAAATATTATTTAAATAAAAATAATGTTGAATATAATAAAATTCAAAGAAGAATGTACCTGTTTCGTTAAATTTAGTTAGCATTATAAAATTTTAATAGTTCCATGAGTATTGTGTTAGTTAAATGTATTGTGTTAGTTAAATTTATTGTTGCAGAAAGTGGAGCCAAGAATGAGGAAGGTGAGTAATTTTTTTATGTTTAATTTGGAAATGGCATGTGTCATTTTTGAAATAAAAATAAGATATTATGTAAATAATCAGGTATAATAAAAAAATGAATATATGTGTTTACTTAAATTTAATTAAAAACATTATAAAATCTCAATAAAATGAATAATTATGTTGGCTTAAATTTAATTAAGTTCAATAATCCACATGCAATGTGATCACTAGAGCTATTAATATTATTATAAACACGAAGGAAATTTATAGAATATTTAAATATTTATGTGAAATCACATAATTTTAATCATATATTAAAGTAATTAAATGTAAAAAAAATCATATATTTTATTTTTTAATGTGAGGAAGATGTATAATTAAAACTAAAAAAATAAAATGAGTATAACGTGAAATATAATAACATATGGCATTTAAAAGTCCCACGAGTTCAAATGCTCTGAGTGAAGTCCACGATTCCAGAGGGAGTCGACATGTAGGCATGACAAAAACTTTATATATATATATATATATATTATATGAAATTGTAAATATTTAATAAAATAAATTAATTGTAGGTAATAAATAAAATATCGACGTGTATTTAAACAATATATTAATAACCAAAAAATAACATTATAAATGATTTTAAAACAAAATATTTTAATGATGTTCCATAAATATTTAAAAGTTCAATTATTTATATTATATATGGGTTTTAAAAACAAATTATATATATTTTTATTAAAAGTTGAAATAAATAATATTTATGGTTAAAATTTTAATTATTGTTCACTTTTATATATATATATAAATTCTAAGTGTTCAGAAACTGGTTTCAAGGTGTTGAATGAATATTATTTATTATATAGTATATATATATATATATATTAATTATATTATTATATATATATATATATAGCCCTAAGTGTGATCAATGTTTTCATTCTAAAAGAGGTTTGCACCTCAAAAGATGTAACCCCTCTAGACCCTTTCTACATTATAGTTTAGATGGATCTATGTCATTTCTAAATGTTATTATAATCATTTTAATGTATAATATTAAGTTTTCCCTTAATTTAAATGGATATTGATTTGTACTTTCACTAAATGTGTTCCACAATGTATTAATTTTATCTTATGTGTATCGTATTTTTAAATTTAGTTCATGATGTTGAGAAATCTTTAGTTCATGATGTTGAGAGATCCAAAGTGTTTTATAATAAGATTCTAATTCTTTGGAGTAATAATAAGGTAGCCACTTTGCCAAAAACAAATATTTTAATTTTCAAACAATTCTACGATAAAATTTCACTTTACTTAATTAATGATATCCCAACCATATAAAGATTTGCCTCAATCATTAGTAGGCATTAAGGACTTAAAGTCCATTTATACATCTCATATTACTAAAATTAAACAAATTATCATAAAAAAAGTAACTAAATGTATATTTTTCTAAAGATCTATATTTTATTAGTTATAAAAATACATATGACATTAAAATATTTTTAAAATAACATTGGGAAGAAATATATTTATGAAAAAAAACAAGTTCAATGCTATAAATAAAAAACCAAACAAATTTCATCTCTCGAAAAATGACTTTTGTAAAATTAAAGCAAAAAGAAAAAAAACATAACTAGCCTTCAAATAAATTTCAACTCTTCATCCTATTATTACTACTAAAAATATTTCATGGACATTCCATGGAGTTTAAATCTCTATCATCCACATAACAATTATTAACAATTAAATTAAATTTATATAAACCATATTCCAAAACAGATACCGAGTGGCATAAAAATGGTACAAAATATCACATATTAATATAATGATAATTAATCCCTATTATCACTAAAATTGTATAGCATACACTAAGAAGATAACCAATTACTCCATATTTTTAAACATTTTATTTGTACTCACCTGGAATTATTCCACATTTTAGTTTTATGATTAAAAATAACTAAGATTTGTATTCTGAAATGATCATAGTCGTAATGATTTAAAATGTCAATAAAGTTAACACCATGACAAATATTTTGAAGTTTACTTCAATGTATGTGGAATATAAGACAAAATACTTTTCATTTTCGACCCTATTAATCTTAAAAACTTGTTAAAGTCTACCATCCCATGATATTTAAAATTGGAATTGACCAACTTCCAAATTCACTATGAAACTCATAATATTTATTCACTTTACATTAGTCAAAAAAAAGATGATTTGATCTTCCAAATTTGAGTTGACATCTCCCTATAATAAATTAGTTTTGTTTTTCCTCTAATTATTTATAACTTTATAATATTTCCTTAAATTTTTTGTAAT
>APFE031280438.1:0-14326 GCA_000404065.3 Pinus taeda | reverse complement strand
ACCATTAGGCCCACTCAAGTTGTATGATTTAAAATTATGTAACTATTTTTCTAACTAGTTTTAGAGTATGATTTGAAATTATTTTTAATTAGTTAATGTAACACCTCCCGTTAAATCTCGTGGAAATGTACACATGATTAGAAATATTTCGCAGAGTTACTCGCATGTAATAATCTAAATTACTTATGCCATTTTCTTTTTACTGGCCATTAGATAACACCTTCATCATTACATAGAGTAGTTTTAGTCAAGGAATAGTAAGTTAAATATCGATTAACAACCACTATTTCAACATATCCTCATAAACTTCATGATGTAACCTTGCATCTTTTACAAGATTCTTTTAATTAAGATTAGTTAATCACATACTTGGTAATGTAAATGACAAATCATGTGAGGAACCAACATCATAAAAATGACACAATGGGAAAACACATCATTGAAGATCGATATACCCTAGAAACCCTGTAGGGTGAAAACCAACAAATGTTTAATTTTATTATTAAATGCTCATGAGAGAGGTCACCCCTTACGTAATGGTTATAAGGGGGTCCATCCTTTGATAATTGTCGTAAAATCTTGCAAAGAAATATCATCTTAAATTAAACATCACCAACTACAATTTATTAGAATCATCACGATATCATTTACCCACAATTCCTTTAACACTAAGTCTTTGTGACCCAGTTGTTGGTATTGGGGGATCATCTTGGAGATGGTCTTCCCTCAATCTGCATAAATCTCTAATTTATCAATTAATTCTTTGTGACCCGATTGTTCCTATTTGGGGATCATCCTGAAGGTCATGTTCCTTCAATCTGCATAAATATCTAGTTTATCACCTACCATAATGTTTAACACAACCCATATTTTTCATATGTTGTAGTATTTCTTGCAACAATACTCACAACAAACTAATATCATGATTAGATCAAAAGGTGATTAGACAAAAATTTATTAGTTATGCTCCAACATCTATATATGCACATTCATAAAATGTAAACAAATATCATGATGTGCATTCTTCACGCATTAATAAAAACATACAACATGTCCATAAATAGATACCACAATAACCATTATTCCCCTTGCACAACCACACATTTTTTTTCTTTTCCAAATGAAAACAACTGCATTTTTCACATTCTTTACTAGCATCTTAGCTTTTCTCGTTGTGCATGTAATTATATATCTTAAGAGAAACTAGCCTCTCAGTAATATCATTATGTGTTCTTTTCTATAGGAATTAATATAATAGATATTATTCTTATTCATGTGTCTGCATGTCCTTTCCTAAAAAAAAAGTAACGTGATAGATAGATACTATGCTTATGCATGCAACAACATGTTATTTCCAACAATATTTCAACAGTTTTCTTCCAAAGGAGAACTAGTTACAAAACCTATCATACATGAAAATACATTCCTTCTTCCAAAATAGAGTTAACACATTAGTAATTATTTCTTACATGCAACCACTTGTTCATTAATGCTATATATATTACTCTTGCATTCACACACATAACTCTTTCTAACTACATCTTACATGCAAATGCATAATATTTTTCACAAAAGAATTAACGTGTTCTTTCATGAAATATAAATTTTTTCCCGAACCATAATAACACAATATCCCATTTTCCCTCCATGAAAATTAACATCATGGAAATAGCTTTATGCACCACAACATATTTTATTTTAAAATATATGGTTACTAATACGGTGCTTGCATATACATATTTTTTCCTAAGAAGTCAAAAAGCGTTGTAGCTATTTTTTTCCATGTATGCAAACACTTGTTTCTTCTTCTAGCAATCAAACGCATGATAGCTATTCGTTATGTATGAAAACACACATTTGTATTTCAAGATGGTGGAAAACAAAAACATATTCTTCTAAGATAAAGTGACAAAATGGTTATTAGTTTGTGCATCTCGCACATATTCTTTTAAAGAAATCTAGTTCAAAAGTGGTTCTTTCCATGTAATCTAAAATGATTAATTTGTCTTTTATATGCATTATTTTACAAGGGAGTATCACAGTTTCTTAATATTTTAAATTATATGATCCTTTAATCTCCTTAATCCACCTTGGAAGGAAATAATATACAAAATATCCATGTCTCTCACATGTCATGGATAAGAATCTTGATAAAGTTTACTCTAGCATATGCATTGAAGGAGGGGACGTTGTAAGAAAAAAAAGAAATATTTATATGCCACTATTATTTGTGTTTTTTTAATTAGATGAATCTATAACAATTTTTAGTAGCGAAAATATTCATTCTTGAAGGAATGCTAGCAACAGAGGCTCTAGTTCCAACTAAAAACTAGACAAGGACACACATACATTCTATTCATATGTGTATAAAAGTAGACGAGGTTGTTGGAAGTTCTTTGTTTCTGAAGAAATGATAGACTACTTAACCTTTTTCACACAAGATTCATGTAAATTTTATTTTTAAGAAAAGACAAGGTTACTTATTTTTTATGCAAAAGATGCCCCTTTTGACTTTTCCTCCATTGTTTCTCCTTCATATTTACAATTGTTTACTTTCTTTTGTTTGAAATAGTGGGAGGCATCGGTCCTATTATTAGCATGCCAAATATACTTCCTGCTTGGGAACGACAACCCACGAAGTCTAACTGTGTAGAAAAGTAGATAAAAGAAAGACTCAAGAACTAGGCAACCATCGATGCTTGCAACAACCTTCAGGGTCAAGATAATTCTACATTCACCTTTTCTTTCTTCACATAAACCATCACACTATGCACACTTCTCTAATAATAATATTAGTGTTGGAAACATAAACATAACATCTTGTACATCCACATAAAATTTTGTACATTCTTGTCTATCAATTCATAAGGTAATCCCATATGCAATGATGTTTGAATGCCAAATAAATAGTTAAATCGAAACCTTGAACCCTCAGTAATTGACCAAGAAAAATAATGAAATGATAAGGCAATCCCATGGTGGTTTGTAACCTTTGAGAGACCTATCCACTTCTTGCTTTTGTTAAACAAACAAATAATGTTTTTATTTGATATTGTATAAATTTTACGAGAGTTATGGTATGGATATTACACACTCCCCCCTTAAAGAGAATATCATCCTCAATGTCCTTCTCTCGCTAGAACTTTAACTTTTACTCATGATATAACAGTCTAAACAACCGAAACAGTATCCTTCCCCTCAAAAATAAAGGATTTAATATCCAAGAAATATTATTAAGTAAAAAAATAACATTTTATCAAAATTCATAATCATTTATAGTTTCAGAAACATAAGTTATACTTTCCATCACTTAGCCATTATTCAAATTCAAAGAAACAAAACAAAATCTCCATACCAACTTACCATGACCTGCCAACTACTCTTGGTAATCATGGTAAGTTTTACACAAGTACTCTAAGAATGGTTTAACACACGATGAGAAATCCATGGCAGTCACACTATAATGTATTAATAAAAAATGTAACATAATCATGTTAATCACAACAACTTCAATCAAATGAAAAAAATTTAACTAACAAGTATTTATGCAATGTCAGGTGATATTTTAACCACAATACTTACATAAGTACTTAGAGAGCACCAACCCGTTAACAATCAAAATGATAAATCACTAAACCACATGCTCATTTTCTTAGCTCCCACTAAAGACATCAACACAGTACTTCTAAAATTATTCAGAGATCACCTATATCTCTAATCATCGAAATGATCAGTAAGTGTACCATGTGAATATTCTCTTATCCCCTCCTTATACATTCACAAGATTGGTAATCCGATTAAGGAATTTATACTTCCAGTAATTATTTCTCAAGTACTGGGCTCCTTTCTTGTCAAGATGTACATAGAATTCTTTACCAACCCATAGAAAATTCACATTTAACACATTTTTTTTTTATTAGTTAACTTGATATGCTATGAGAACCATAGTGGTAAAATAATGCTTCTCCCAACCAACAGGAACTAGTTTCGACAACCAGATTGATCCATTCAATCAAAACTAGATAGTTTTCTAATAGAGACCATACCAGGCCCAATATAGAATTTCACCCTACTTCCATTAGCCAACCAACTGAACAATTACAATGACCATACAAGCTCCAATACATTATTTCTCTTGGCAGCATCCTACCATTCCTCCAACAATGTTCCATCTATGAAGAATTTTGGGTCTTCTCTAACAAGATCAAAAATCAATAGAATCGCCTCATGTTTTTTCCCCACTTCACCATATTTTCCAATTATTTTCGCTTATTGAGATAATCTATCTCTAGGGAGAGGAAATCCAAGAAGGAAACCACCATCAACCCCTATGGGAAGGAAATCACCATCAATCCAAGGCCTTCTATCCTATCACAACTATCCATAACTATCCACCACGAGAAATTTTCTTTAATACCTTTTTGTACTATAATTTGTATAACTCACCATTTTCATATTATCATTGAATAAATGGTCATATATGTACATCATGCATTCATACCTGACCCTCAACATGGGTACCACAATATGTAAAAGTAAATTGACAAGAAAACATAACTGACATCGCCTATCATACAAGTAATACTTATTTCAAAATAACAATCATGTAATTTAGAAAAACATTAGCATATCATAACATTATAATTTGTAATTTGAAGTTGCAAATTACATTGCAACATTTTACCTTTCACGAGACCTTATGTTTCAACTAAGCTACCCCTACTTACTTACCTCAACAACATTGGCTAGAATTGATTTTAATAAAATTCACACCTTCTAAAAAATATTGTTATGCACAAAACATTTGTCGAATACATTCAAGATGCATATCACTTTTACATGCATCTATGTTGTGAATATTTCCACATAATAGAAGGTAATGGCCCACATTTATGTATTAAAAGTAATATAACCATTAATGATAAATCTTCCAGATATTAAATCAAAGTTTCCATAAAGTTGTGCTTCAAAAACAATAGTTAAGGAAACAATACTTTAATTATTAGCATTCCCATAGTTTCTAACTTCTACAACATGCCATTTCATTTAAGTAGATGCAATTAATCAACAATCATTAATGCATACCAACTAACATCACTATTACGTCATCAAATTTTAATGTTTTGATGTTTGAAGAAACAAGGTAGCCAACATCATTTCATTATTACTAGTTCTATTATTTGTTGGAATAACTAAATCAATCACTTTTAATGACATTGTTATATCATGATTGAAGTTCTTGTCACTTTTAAGAACTCGTAGTCACATATATGCATTTTTTAAACAAGTAATAAATTTCTCAATCATTGTAGCTCCACACATATAATGTTGTGATGCATAAAAGTATATGAAAAGTTTTATTCATATAAAACATTAATTTATCGTTAATGTGGAAGTATCGATAACTATTGTGGTATCAATCCAAACATCCCCAATTTTCCATAGTGTATTATTATCATCAGACCAAAAACATGAAGTAAACTACCACAATCACTTGTTTACCACTTGCATTAAACTATAATCAAAGCCAATTCATGAATATAAGTTTTAATAGTTATGCATGGAATACTACCTCATCAATGCTACCAACCATATTAAATTTGAGCATGACATTACTCAATCATCTTTTAACAATTACAATCAAGACTTATCGCTTGTCTTAATTTTTATATTTAACATCTAAAGGGGTTCTTTCGATGTCTTTTAAAACATCCTATTTTCCTCGTAAAGTACATTCCTCATATTTTACATTCATGCATCCATTCATTACAAGAAGTGAATTGTAAATTTAGTCATGTTCACTAAATGTATCATTAATCTTGTTATATATGCAAAGTTTGGTAGTCAATTCTCACTTTAACTAGTGAGTGCTCAAGATTTTCATAATGCAATAGAGGTTGTATTATCTTTATTCACATGAATATTTAAATGTCATGAACATAGTTTAAAAAAAATATTATCATCTATTATTCTTCAATGTGATTATTAACATGAATCATGCATCTCATGTCGAATATAATCTATTGTGTGTATCATTATGGATTTTTGTTAGAATCATACCTAATTTGATTCCAACTAGCATCATACCTCTACTTTGTTTCCATTTACAAATCCAAAAAGGAACCAACACTACAACCTTGCGTTCTAATACCACTTACAACATCCCCTTATAAACCTCTTGGAAAAGTTCATAGGATTAGAAATTTTTTATAGAGTTACTTGCATGTAATAATCGTAATTACTTATTCAATTTTCCTTTTACTGACCATTAGATAAAAACTTTATCATTACATAGAGTAATTTTAGTAAAGGAATAGTAAGTTACATATATATTAACAGTCATTACTGCAGCATATAATTATAAACTTCATGATGTAACCTTGCATGATTTTCAATATTCTTTTAACTAGGTTTAGTTAATCATATACTTGGTAAAGTAATTATAACATCATGTAAGGAACCAACATCATAAGAATGACACAATAGGAAAACACATCATTTAAGATCAATATATCTTGGAAACTGCATAGGGTAAAACCCAACAAATTTTTTATTTTATTATTAAATTCCTTTGAGGGTGTTCTCCCCTCACCTACTAATTATAAGGGAGTCCATCCCTTGACCATTGTCACAAAATCTTGCAAAGAAATATCATCTTATATGAAACATCACTAGTTATAAGCTATTACAATCATCATGATATCATTTACCCACAAGGCCTTTAACATTATGTCTTTGCTACCCAATTCTTCCTATCCGTGGATGATCCTAGAGCTGAAATTCCTTCAATCTACATAAAACTCTACCTTATCACCCACCGTAATGATTAACAAAACTCATATTTCGCATATGACACAATATTTTTTACCACTGATACTAACAACGAACGTGATATCATGATTAGATCAAAAAGTGATTAGACAAATATTTATTAGTGATGCATCAACATCTACTCATGTACATTCATAAAACATAAACAGATATTAGGGCATGCATTAATAAAAACATACAACACATCTATAAATAAATATCGCATTAACCATTATTCCCATCACACGACCACACATTATTTTTCTTTTCGAAAGGAAAACCACTACATTGTTCACATTATTTACTAACATCTTAGCTTTTCTCTTTGTGCATGTAATTATATATCTTAAGAAAAACTAATGTCTTAGTTATACCATTATGTGTTACTTTCCATAGGAATTAATACACTAAATATTTTCTTATGAATGTGATGGCATGTTCTTTCCTAAAAAAATTTAACCCAATAGATAGATATTATGCTTGTGGATGAAAATGCATGTTCTTTTGAATAACATTTAAACATTTCTCTTCTGAAGGAGAACTATTTACAATAACTATAGTATGTGAAAACACATGCCCTATTCCAAAATATCGTTAACACATTAGCATGCATGCAACCACTTGTTCAGTAATACCATGGATATTCTTGTGTGTACACACACATCTACCTTTCCCAAAAGAAGCTAACTACATCTTGCATGAAAATGCATAATTGTTTCCACAAAAGAATTAACACATTCTTTCATGCAATATAAATCCTTTCCCAATCATATTAACATAACAACCCATATTCTACTCATCAAAATTAATGTCATGGCTATAGTTTTATGCACCTCATCTTATCTTCTTTTAAAAGAAATGGTTACAAATCTAGTGCATGCATATGCATATTTTGTTCTTTCCCAAGAAGTTAAAAGCATCGTTTTCCATGCATGCAAACACGTGTTTATTCTCCAAGCAATCAAATTCATAGTAGCTACTTTTTATGCATGCAAACACACTTTGCTCTTTTCAATATGGTGGAAAAATAAAAACATGTTCTTCGAAGAGAAATTCACCCATTGGTTATTAATTTGTACATCTCACACATATTATTTTATATAATTATAGTTTAAAATTTGCTATTTCCATGCAATCTAACATGATTTCTGTGTCATTTGTATGCATTATTTTTCAAGAGGGTATCATAGTTTCTTAATCTTTTAAATGATATCAGCCTTTGATCTCTTTAATCCACCTTGGAAGGAAATAAATACACTAAAAACCAACATCTCTCACATGACAAGGATAAACATTGTGAGAAAGTTTATTGTATGGGTATACAGTGTATGAAGGGTGTTGCAAGACTCAAAAAGGAAAATTGATATGCCCCTATTATTTGTCCTTTTTTTAATTGGGTCAATTGAGAAAACCTTTAAGTGATGGAAATATTCATTCTTGGAGGAATGTTGGTAGCAAAGGCTCTAGTTCCATTTAGAAAAATAGACCAAGACACACATAAGTTCAATTTATATATGTGTATAAAAGCAAGTGAGTTTGCTTGAGGTTATTGGCGTTTGAAAAGATGGCAAGCTACTTAACCTTTTTTACACAATATTTGTGCAAATGTTTTTTTTAAGAAAACACAAGGCTACTTAGCTTTTATGTTCAAGATTCCCCTTTTTCACTCACCTCCATTTTCCATCGTTCATATTCACATTTGTTGCTATTCTTTTACTTAAAAGAATGAGGGGCAATCATCCTATTATTTGTACAACAAATATATCGCCTGCTTGGACATGACAACCAAAGAAGTAGAACTATGTGGAAAAGTATATAAAAGAAAGACTTGAAAACTAGGAACACATCATTTCTTGCAATGACATTGAGGGTCAACCTAATTCCCCATTCAATTTTTCTTTCTCCACAAAAAGTCTGGCACTAGGCACACTTCTCTAGTATTAATTTGAATTTTGGACTCTTAAACATAATATCTTGTACATGCACATAGCATCCTATACATGCTTGTTTGTCAATTCAAAAGGTAATCCCATATTGAATGACATGTGAATGGCAAAGAAATTGTAAAATTGACAACTTGCACCCTCACTAATTGACCAAGAAAAATAATGAAATGATAAGGCAAACCCATGGCGGTAAAGGCTTGCAGACCTAACCACTGCTTGATTTCGGTAAATAAACCAATAATATGTTTATTTCATACCATATAAATTTTAGGAAATTTATGGTATGGGTATTACAGTTAAGAGTTAATTTTATCCATAATTTAAAATCTAATACATAAATATCTAGAGATTCTCTTTCTTTTTCACTATTTTTAATTTACTTTATATGTTGTATTCATTCCAAAATAATATTTCATTTTTCTTGATGAGTAAAAAATTTAAGAATCAACCCTTAATAACTTAAAAAAACAAAAATAAAAAAACGTAATATTCTACTTTCCTATATTTAACTTAGATTTCCATTATTAAATGAAAAACCGTGGATGCAAAAAATGTGGAGAAAACAATGTAGATTATGAAGAACCTCACAATTTTTTCCCATTTCTCTAATGAAGAACTGGTTTATGATATTTCTAAGATATAAAGACGTAAGCCAAGTTTGGAAAGCATACCTAGACAAGCCTCAAATAACTCGTAAGAGTGCATTCCAAAACTTTAAGAATTCTCTATTTAAAAACTCAAAGGAATTTTTTAGTTGACTTAGGAGGATGAAGCTCAGAGGAATTTTTTAGTTGACTTAGGAGGATAAAACTCAGGAAAGGAGAAAGTAATATTGATACAAAAAGCTTTATAATGGGAAGTTAGTTTAAAAACGGTATCTTTAAGGCCTAAAAACCAACAACCACTTTCAGTTCCATTTATGAGATGAATCTTCAATAAATATATTTTAATATTCGAAATCTAATTAGTATTTTTTATTTCTTTTAAATAAAAATTCTGGATAGATTTAAATTTTTATTATTAAAAATTATAAAATTTGTATTTTTTCAAAATTTATAATTTAAAATATTTATAATTAAAAATAAAATTAATCAACAATTATTTTAAAAATAATAAATTTAATTTTCAATAATGTAATTGAAAATTGATTTCATAACAAAATGTTATGTTTCATGAGATTCCACATCTAAAAATGTTATGTTTCATGAGATTCCAGATCTAAATATCCTCATCAATTAATGTGGAAAAAATATATAGTAAAATAAAAGATAAAGAAATATTAAAATATTCCCCTAACCATAAAATCATTTTTATTCATTAAAATAAGAAGTATACAAGTCACCCCTACGAGCGAATAACATTTCACAGATGGATTGAACATATTCCCTCGCTCAGAAGAATTAGACACCTCAGTGTTAACGCAATAAGAAAATAGCAATATTAAATTTCGAAGAATGGATTGAACAAATTATCCTTGCTGAAAAGAATTAGACATAAAGAAAGAAAATAACAGTTGAAAGCCAGAGGGTTGATCTAGTCAGATTTGCAGTGATAATTAAAAAGATTCAATTAGTGCACCTGGAAAATCATAGGCTGAGGGAAGATTGTTTGTCATTGGAGTTGTATTTTCATCATTTTTCAGAATTACAAAAAAATAATTTCAATAAGAGTTTGGCATTTCGACAAATTGAAGCTTAGTATACTAATTAATTTCGAAGTTGCTATCAGGAAAGTGTTAAGAAAAGGTATAAACGACGTAGGAAAAATAAACTGATTTTTTTCGTAAAGAAAGTCGACAGCGACATGTTACTTCGTCAACCATTTTGTTTAATTTAATTAATAACTTACCAAAGAAATTGTAACCATCATTTTACAACAAAATGTATTTGTATGTCCACAAATAAAAGAAACAGCATTTAAACTGGTAATAGTTAATTGGTTTACGTTGCAAGAGGATGAGGAGATGCGGATGAAAATCGGTACTAGATACCCCATTAAAGTTAAGCTTTTATCACTTTTTATTTCTTTTAAACCAACAGACTGTTAAGTATTATTAAGTCATTTTTTAATAAATATTTTTTTTATTAAAAAAATGAATTTTTAATTTACAAACCATTGAATCAGGCTAATGGTTTTGCAATTCCTAATGAAACATAGAAACAAATCTTATTTTCAAGTCTTTGTTTATTGTCAGACCCCGTCTCTTCTTTGACACACCCATCCCCGCTCTTTGGCCCAACTCTCCTCCTCGGGCAGCCACGATGTCCCGTCAGAGAGCTAATACGCACTGTGGGGAAGCTCACTATTAGTATCAGGAGCATGACAATCGAGGCAGGACACAACTCAGAGCTGAAGACTCTGTAACTCTTTTCAGCAAGTGACTGCCCTCCTATTAAAAAAATAACTCATTCGGAAGGAGCCAACCAGCTGAGTCTCCATACCGAACACAGAATTATTTCAGGATATGGCTAATTAGGTGCTTCATACACGTCACATGTGTGCATGATATAATCGATATATATACACATAGACTTGTATGGGCACACGAATTTAGTACTCGAAAAAGTCTTACTCGTCTAACACTAAAACATAGAGGACAACTCTCCATGCAACACTTGTACTTTGCGAGAAGCACATCCCCTATAACTGGCTGCCTGCTCACTTGACAGCAAAAAGTGAACAATCCAGATTGAAGCAACAGCGTTATCTATGAACTCCTATAATATTTTTAGTTTATCCGTTTGTTGTTTTTCTATTATACACTTGAAGACTAGACTAACGTTATTAGTTTATCCGTTTGTTGTTTCTCTTTTATAGGCTTGAAGACTAAACTATAACAGCATTTTCTCTTCTACATATCTTAAACTGGTACATTTTTAGATATCGAAGTCAAATCTTCATATAACCTATTGTTTAGGTTGGAATTTTTTCTACTAAAATTCCGAAAACACTATCACAAAGCAGAACAGAAAACAACGCTTTGTTTTAAACACACGATCTTTAACACTTAATTTAAAGATTTGTATATTAAAAAAAAACTGTTACAAAATGGGTCTTCTTCTGAACAGAGGGATTACAACAGTAATGCTTCAGTTTCACAACAAAAGGAATATTTCTCTGCACTGGTGTGCGTTTCCTCTTATCTATTTTCTTTTTCTGACTCCTTTTTTTTTTTCTACACTGCTGTGTCTACACATATATAGTGCATTAGGGGTCATAAGAGTCCGTCAACCGCTTTAACTCTCTGAGAGAGTCTCTGCTGTAATTCTTCAGTGAGTTGTATGGGAACCCGTAATAGATAAATGCTGCGGCCGGATCGAGGCTGGTTCTTTCCTTCTCGGCCATGCTTTTCTTTAATGCTGTTGGTGAGTAGTTATGACATAAAGCCAACTTTCTTCCTTGGGAACATAAACAGGTAAAGTGCATAAATGCAGTATGGTGGTGACGAGCTTTTCACGAGAACAAATATGGACTGTTGGATCAACAGATGAGCGGCGGGATTGCAATGCAAAACTTTATTGCGAGAATGAGACAAAGTGAGAAATGGCTAATCTGCGATGTGCGATAATAACGCATAGCAGTATCGCAATCGCATAAAACAAAACGGAAAGGCTTAACGCGTGTAGGGCGAAACTTGCAATTTGCGATCTGTGACAGCATCGCACGATCGCATCACGTCGGGTCCCAGTGCGGAGGACAGGCGAAGGGATTAATGCGATTTACGATGAGACGTGATTCGCAATTTTTGCTCAACTAATGCTGCAGTTGGAATTAATTTCCAACACTCCCCCTTAATTTCAACTGTTGGGTTTTTCTGCATACCTAGGCATTTCCTGAAATGATCAAAACTTTTCTTTCCCAATGGTTTTTTCAAGATGTCAGCTAACTGATTATCTGTTCTGCACTGCTGCAAGAAAATCTCACCATTGTTAACCAATTCACGTTTGAAGTGAAATTTGGTATCTATGTGCTTTGTCTTTTTATGAAAAACAGAGTTCTTAGACAATGCTATTGCCGAGCTATTGTCACAGTAAACGGTTGTGCCATTTTCTTGTTCATGATACAAATCTCTCAGAACTCTTCTTAGCCACATTGCTTGGCATGCTGTTGCTATTGCTGCTACATACTCTGCCTCTGCTGTTGACAAAGACACAATTGGTTTCTTCTTGGAAGCCCATATAATGGCTCCCGACCTCATATGAAACACATATCCCGATGTGCTTTTCCTATCATCAACACTTCCAGCCCAGTCACTGTCAGTGTAGCCTGCCAACATGAAACTTTCAGAAGAGAAGTATAAAATACCAAACCCCTCCGTTCCATTCACATACCTTATAATCCTCTTGGTTGCCTGCCAATGAGTTTCTTTCTGTCTTTCCATAAATCTGGAGATTAAACTCACAACGGGCATAATGTTTGGCCTAGTTGTAGTTAAGTACATAAAGCTGCCAACTATGCTCTTGTATAATTTTGGATCAAAATCCTTGCTGCTGTCTTCTTTGGTCAATTTCAACCCCATTACAGTTGGAGTCACAGCTGCCTTGCTGTTCTGCATGTTAAATCTCTTCAACATTGCTTCTACATATTTAACTTGAGAAATGAAAACACCATTTTCACTTTGGTTTACTTCAATTCCAAGAAAATATATTAAGAAGCCCAAGTCAGTCATTTCAAATTCACTTTTCATGACTGCTTTGAAATCAGCAATGAGAGAAGCATCATTGCTAGTAAAAAACAAATCATCTACATATAAAACAATAATAAGAGTCTTACCGCCATTCTTCTTTATGTAGAGTGTGGGTTCACCATCACACTTATCAAACCCATTCTCAATCAGATAAGCATCTATTATGTTGTACCATGCTCTTGGAGCTTGCTTCAGCCCATAAAGAGCCTTCTTCAGTTTGCAGACTTTATGCTCTTGGACTTCAACTTCATAGCTTGGAGATTGTTCAACATAAACCTCTTCTTTGAACACTCCATTCAGGAATGCAGATTTAACATCCATCTGATAAATCTTCCATTTGTGTTGTGCCGTAATAGACAACACTGTCCTCATTGTTTCCATCCTTGCTACTAGTGCAAAGGTTTCATCATAGTCTTTGCCTTGTTGCTGCTTGTAGCCTTTCACAACAAGTCTTGCTTTGTGCCTGTCAATCTTGCCTTCAGCATTGCTTTTGGTCTTATAGACCCACTTAACTCCAATGACATCTTTGCCTTCAGGGAGGTCCACTAACTCCCATGTTTTACTCCTTTTAATTGCACCAATTTCTTCATTCATTGCTTCAATCCATTTATCTTCATTTACATCATCTTCAAAATGAATTGGGTCATCAACATGACAGTACAAAGCGAATAATGAATTCAGACGGTATTGTTACTTACCTCTCCTTGTTCATAAATTTCATTCATATTTCTGAATCTTGGTCTTCTTGGTGTGCTTGGAGTTCCAGCCGAACTTGAGGGTATTTCTGATCCCTATGGTGTGCTTGAAGAAGCACTTCCTTGACTTCTTAAGGCTGTTCGAATTCCAGCTTGTGGTGTGGTTTGCTGAATTTGCTGTGGTGGAG
>APFE031280436.1:0-10910 GCA_000404065.3 Pinus taeda | reverse complement strand
AAAAACTAAATGTATTCCCAAGGCAGAGCACTGTTACCAATGTATTCTACCTATCTATCTTGATTTCATTTAGTTAAGTAGAATGAAATAGATTTTTGCACATATAACACATGAGAAAAACTAATGACAGAAGGAGAAACAATACAAAAACACATTACCACAAGAATCCCACAAAAATAGTTGCAAATCCTAGTTTATTTCCTTGCCAAACTATTGTGGAGATGTACAATGTAGCTCATAGCATCCAAGAGAGTCCAACCTTTGCTAATGACTCAAAAATACATAATATAGACATGAGAACTACCCACGCTAGCCATTAGGGATCAAATACAAGAGATAAGGGGCTATTACAACCATTTCCAACAAGGAACAAGAATATAGGCAGTGGAACAGCTTGCCTCTAAAACCATGGAAACTGATTCATTTACCCCCTAACCACCTCAAAATGATGAATCTAACCTATAAGGTAATTTTACAATTAATTTACATAGAATAGCATCATTTACAATCATAAGTTCATCCAATATGAGAGAAAAAGTCAACTTGTAGAGAAACTAGGTGAAATTTGGATTTTTAGGCAAACTGGCTCTATGCGTAGCACCACTGGTTAGGTGTGTAGTGCCACTTCACAGCTGATTTTGGAGGCCATCCCCTTAGCCAAATTGAGCCCAAGATAGCTCATTGGAAAGGTCTTCTTGTGTAGTTTCTAGAATATCTTCAATTTTTTCATTTGGATGTCATTTGCACACTACAAAGTGGAATCTCCCAAGGCTGATTTTGTGTGTCCAAAAAGAGGCAAAGAGGTCATTTTTGATGGTTTTCTTACCTTTAGGTGACCAAGTTTTTCTTTACAATTGCTGAGATTTTTTGGGTTTGATGCTATCATCATGCTGAATCCAAATATGAAAACCATTTCTCTAAAATGTCTCCCAGTGAAAAGTGTAGCACCGGTGGCGCTACGCACCTAATGCAATTTTTTGTGTTGGAAACTTTCAAAATTTCAAAATGACCAAAAACTCAGCAAAACTTGCCTAGATTTGGCAGAATGCACTCTCATTAATTCCTTTGATGGGATAGTAGGCCTTAGCCAAGATTTTTAGCTTTTCTTGCTCCTTTTTTCTCCTTAAGGCCTTCCTCAACCTAGCCTTAAGCTTCCTCATCCTTATGTTGCATATTTTGTTTCGGGCCATGTAGTGGTAGGCCATGTGGCAAAGAATCTTCTTGTCTCTATTGGTCTTCTCAAGCACCCCCTCAAGGTGTATATTTACCCTCTCAAGCCAAGTTTCCCTGTCATTCTCGATCTCTTGTTCAATGGAAGTCAACTTGACCATTGCCTTCTTAACCTTTTGCTGGTTCTCCTTGATCATTTGCAGCTCCATGAGGACTTGCTTGTCAATCAATTGTTTGTTTTCTTACTCTAGATATTTGATGACCCACTTAGCCCTCTCTAAATTGTTAGAAAAAAGATTGTATGTCAGTCTCTTGTTCCTTAATGATCATGTCTTTGACAATCCTTGGATCTTGAGCATCCAAGTCAATGACATCAACTCCTTGTGTCTCCTCATGATCAACAAGGTCAAAATCTCTCTCTTGCCCATCACTAGGATCCTTCTCATGCATATTTTGCTTGCCTTTACCTTTGGCCTTGTGTTGCTACTCAACCTGTACCTGTTTAGGTGAAGAAGAAGGCAAAGCCCCTTCAACTCCTTATGGAGATAGAATTTGCCTGTAACCTGAAGATGAAGGCAAGACCCCTTCCACACCTTGTGGAGATAATACTCGCTTAGCAGCTGCAAAAAGTTTCCTAGTGCCCCTCTCATATGTCACAAACACTGGCACTCCAACAACTTCAGTCTCTTGAACCTTTTCATGTCTTGAAGGTCCACCTTCTTCTTGAGGCACTGATGAAAAGACTTGAGGGCCTTTGAACATTTCATGAGAAATGAAAGTTTCCCATGGCATGTTAAGATGGTTTAGCTAATGTAAAATAATGATTTTAATCAAAGAGTAGTGGTAGATGCTAGTTAAATGCTGGGGGTATGATTTCTTCTTTACAATGAGTGCCATATTCTCAATGTTTTTGAACATGAAGTAGGGGATATTCATCATTATCACTCTAGTGAAATGCATTAGCAATCTAATATGGTAGGCATACATTCGAGAGAACCTACCTTCACAAGTAAAGTACTTGATGATGATCTTCATCAATGGAGCAAACCTATCCTCCAAGAATTTAAAGGGGAATACTCGATTTTGTTATGGCATTTAGCCTTGATGTAAGGCTCATAGTACTCCCTATCAATGTCTTGACCTTTGTTCCACTTTTCGCCCATATTTGGAACACCTGTAGCCTCTGAAATGACAACTGGTGATAAATTGAATGTAACTCCAGCAAGGTTTACCTCATTGTTGTCCAAATGTGTCACCAAAAACCTTGCTAATTCATGATGAGATTTAACCCTTTCTACCATTTCACATAAACTGAAACATGACTGATGTCTAAAATAAGAAATGGCAAATGGGTAGGCCTGCAGCTCCCTCAAATTGGTGGGCTCTTCCCTAATATGTTTTCCTCCCTTATGAGGCTTCCTTCCCCATGTCTCTCTCTCCCTGGAACTGTCACTAAGGGTTTCTTCTTCTAATTCATACCCACTATCCCTCTCCATTGTTGTACAAATGTTTCTCTTGTGGTGAATGAAGATAAGATGAGTATGAAGAGATTTGAATAGGAAAATAGTTGAGGGTGAACAAGAGTGGGAAAGGGATGTAGGGAGTGAGTAGGATTAGTGAATAATGTAGGGTTTGGGAATAGTGTAGGGTTTGAGGTATATGTATAGGGTTTGGGGATTGATGTCCATGGAATTATATATGAGGGGATGGGGTTTAGAGAAAAAAAAAACAAATAGATAATATAGGACAACAGTAGTGAGTGAGACTTTAAAATATATGAGACAATTTGGTGAAAATTATGGTTTAATTTTTTGAGAGACAAAACCACCAAAGATTGATGCAACAACCTCTTTTCAACAAGAATGACGGTGTTACTTACTTGCAAAGAGGAAATGGAGAAGTTTTGAGGTGATTTTATGCAATTTGGAATGATCTAAACCTCAAATTCTAGGTTCATAGTGCACTCTCCTAGGTGCATAGCGCTAGTTCAAAATTACACAACAGGAATTACCTAGGTGCGTAGCGCCAACTTTATGCATAGCGCTGGCCTATGGTGTGTAGTGTCGTTTTGAAGATCATGTTCAGAGGCCTTCTGGGTGTCCAAATTGGGCTTGTGATAGCTCGTTGGAAAGCTTGGCGAGTCTGATTTCTAGAATATCTTGAATGTTTCAATTTGAAGTTCATTTTTCCTATAAAAAGTCCAATCTTCCAAGACTACTCAAGATGTGCAGAATGAGGCTGCCTAAATGCATAGTGTTGTTTTAGTCAACGTTTGAAGGTCTTCCTCAACTCGAAATTGATCTCATGATAGCTCATTGGAAAGATATTTGTGTATATGTGTCATTTGACTCATCAAGAAAGTTATTTGGTCATTCAATCTAGGAGAAAAATATATTTTACCAAGGTCACTCTAGAGGTGCAACAATTCTCCTGAGGCAACTGTATTTTTGACATTTCTCTAAAACCATGACACCTTTGTAAAACATGAATGATATTTTTCTTCCTTGGCCTATTGTGGCCAAAAACCTCTCTCACTTTTTCCAAATTCAGGTTTTCTTGCTCATAAAAAAAAAACCTAGGAGAGGGAAATGAGCTTACCTGAGCACAATTGAAGCACAAAAAAGGTGTAAAATGACCCATTGGAACATGAAATAATGATGAAAACTCTTTTAATGATGGTACACTCATTTGAATGGTGACATGGACCAATACTTGGAAGAATTTGGAAGGAGTGAAAACAAATCCTAGACCTAATACCCAGTGACCAAATTTTACTTGAAGGCTCACTGAAATGACAAAATTTAACTTTGATAGCCTAAAACCACTTTTTAAGAGTGTGTTTGCTCACTGCTGGAAGGTTGCAAATATTGACTCTAACATTGGCTCCATTTGGGATGGTAGCTCCTTGGAGGTGCCAAGAACACCGTAGACCTAGTAGCCTTATCCATTGGGCTATGGGGTCAAAACACTTCAATTTGAACTACATGAATGAATACTAATGAATTGATGACACAAATTGACTCTAAAACTGTCTTCAAAATGACTGAAAAAAAGGACTCAAAACTTAACTGAAACGAGTACCTATAAAGATTTTTAATGGTAGCAGGCCATTGAGATTTGAGGGCTTCAAATCATTATGACAACCACCTGCCTACAACGGGAATATGTACAATCATGGGAAGTGGACCTTCCAATGTAAGCAGTCCAGAAAATGGCTACTTACTGAAATTCTACTCTCACTTTCCCCGAGCAGGTAGAACGATGTACATGTAGGCAACTCACAATAACAACTGAAACCAAGGCTTATGCTAAATAACTAGGAAACATTCATCTTTTCTAATGCTTGCAAAAGAATGTTGAAGGGATCTTGAAAATCCTGAAGCACTAGCTTGTCTTGAGATCCAACAACAAAAATACAAGTACTCCCTTCATTCTGATTTGGAAGAACAATTGGTTTCTGATTGATAGGAAGGCATAGAGAAGTATAAGCTTCTGCTATCTGATTGTTGGTTGTAAATTCCTCAACCATGGGAAATTTTGATTTGAATTTTGGCATACTGTCTCTCTTAGGCTCATACTCCTTAATTTCATAGTCTAAGCCTTTCTTAAATAGAAAACAATCTTCAATATTATCAAACATGACAACCTTATTATTGTCATGAAGGAAAACAATATATGTTCATTGATATATAAATCTAATTTCAAGACTGTCCTCATTTTCAAAAGTGGAAGAAGCTTAACCTACACCTTCTTGACGATGTGAACACTGCAAACCTGCATTAGCTTGGGATGTAACCTAACCTTTTAGGAGCTGATCTATCTCATCTTAAGATAGAGGAGATAATAATTTTTGTTTTCTTTTGCTCAAAAAATTATGGTCTTCTTGAAATAACATTTCAAAACATGAAAAACCTGAAGGACAGTCCTCAATTCCCTGGTCTTCTAAAATTTGAAAACATTGTTGATCATCTTCATATGTCATGGCAATCAAATTGTCATGTTTCTTATTGCACTCATCAGTCATATGAGGGAAAACTTCAGATAGTTCTTGAAACTCAAAACTAACACTTCTATAATTTACCACTGAGTTATCCAAAGAAGATTTTTCACTTACATGAACAAAAATCTCATCTTGTTTTTCACAAAAGGACTGGATTACCTCCTTGTGATGACTTTGTTCTAATGACATGAGAACACTTGGGTAAATAACTTTGTCTTCTTCTTTCCAGACGATCTCATCAACAGAGCTCTCCTTCATGGGATTCAGAACAAGGTACTCTTGATCATCATGATCTGAATCTAGATCTAAAATAGCCAACCTGACTTTATCACAATCTGAAATTGAAACTTGATTTGCCTACATACTATCTCTTGCTATGAGCAAATCGGAAATAATACCTTCTCTTTCATCATTTTCCATTGTACTAAGATCTTGATCATGCTACAAAATTTCCTGAGCATCTCGATAAGTATCCTCTAAGCTCTCTTTATTTTGCTAAAATGGTTTTTCATATAGGGCTTCCATGATCTCATCGTCCACGAAGTCATCATCTTCATAAACCTTCTCAATATTTTCAATAAAAGTATAAGCATGTTTGCAACAGTTCTGAACTAAATTTAAGGATGGATAAGATTCTTTATACCTTTCAAAGGACATGGTATGAAAATCCTTCAAAGAGTAAATACTAGCAGGTGGCAAACTTTCATACCAAGATCAAGCTTCACCTTCCAGAGTGGCCATAAATATCTTCATCAAGTAGTCTTCAGGAAAATCAACCTTCAACTTGCGAATATGCATGTGAAATCTAACAAGATGTAAAGCAACATCATTCCTATCATCATCTTTAAACATAGGAAAATTCCTTTGCCAATCTACCTTAGGAATTTTATTTGGGAAACCTGGAATGTGATCTCGGCTCATGGGAGCACACCTTTGATCAAGAAAATCCATTTTGATAGCAATGAATTCACCAAGAAATTCTTCAGGCTACTGGTTCTTGAAGAGTAGAGTTGCCATAAAAACTCTGAACCTTGGGATTTTTCGACATTGGAGTCGCCAACTGAATGATTTCAGCCTTCCAGTGTTTGATCATTGTCCACCATCAAAAATTAGATCTAAACTTGATACATTTTGCTGAGGAACATAAAACTACATTCCCTAGTATGGTGGCCACTATGCTACAGCCTAGATCAACCTTAGCCTGAACGGAGGCAATCTTAGGATAACCACAAACCAAGCTTAATCTGGTAGCTAGCCATACCAGGTTAGGAGAGGGCTTTCTCCTTGTCACTCTTAGCTGATATGAATAAACTAAATATGTATTTTAGGCTAGGTATAGTAGCTTGAGGGTTTTTTGGTTGATTTTGATGAGTTTGTTGCTGGATCAAATGGAGCAGGTAGCTTTGGGTCCAGGAAATCATGTTAGAATTGCAGGGTGTTCTGTGGGTTGAGGTAGGTAGGTGTTTTGGCTCTTGGAATTAAGTGATATGGTAGGTCTAAGACTGGTGAAGAGTTGAGGAGGGCATGCAAAGATCATGAGTCCTCTTCAAATAACTGAAAAGATTAAAAACTAAATGTATTCCCAAGGGAGAGCATTGTTACCAATGTATTCTACCTAGCTATCTTGACTTCATTTAGTTAAGAAGAATGAAATATATTTTGGCACATATAGAACATGAGAAAAAATAATGACAAAAGGAGAAACAATGCAAAAACACATTACCATAGGAATCCCATAAAAATAGCTGCAAATCCTAGTTTATTTCCTTGCCAAACTGTTGTGGAGATGTACAATGTAGCACAGAGCATCCAAGGGAGTCCAACCTTTGCTAATGACTGAAAAAATACATAATATAGACATAAAAACCACCCATTCTAGCCATCATGGGTCGAATCCAAGAGATAAGGGGTTGTTACAACCATTTCCCAACAAGGAATAGGAATATAGGTAGTGGAACAACTTGCCTCTAAAACCGTGGAAGATGATTCATTTACCCCCAAACCACCTCAAAATAATGAAGCTACCCTCTAAGGTCATTTTAAAATTACATTTACATAGCATAGCATCATTTACGATCATAAATTCATCCAAGATGAGAGAAAAAGTCAAATTGTAGAAAAACTAGGTGAAATTTGGACTTTTAGGCAAACTGGCTCTATGCGTAGCGCCACTGGCCAGGTGGATAGCGACAGTTCCTAGCTGACTTTGGAGGCCTTCCTCTTTCCCCAATTGAGCCCAAGATAGCTCATTGGAAAGATCTTCCTGTCTAGCTTCTATAACACCTTGAAGTTTTACATTTGGAGGTCATTTGCCCCCTCAAAATTGGAATGTACCAACGCTGCTTCTGTGTTTCCAAAATGAGGCAGAGAGGTAGTTTTTTTTAATTGTCTTTTGACCTTTAGGTGACCAATTTTTGCTCCAAAATTGCTAATATTTTTTGGATTTGATGCTCTCATCACACTGAATCCAAATATTTCAACCATTTCTCCAAAAATTTTCCCTTTGAAAAGTGTAGCGCCAGGGTCGCTACGAACCTAATGCAATTTTCTATGTTGGAAAATTTCAAAATTTCAAAATGGCCAAAAGCTCACCAAAACTTGCCCAGATTTAGCACAAGGCACTCTAATTAATTGCTTTGATGGGCTAGTGAGGCATCAGCCAATCTTCTTAGCTTTTCTTGAACCTTTTCGATCCTTAAGGCCTTCCTCAACCTAGCCTTAAGCTTCCTCATCCTTATGTTGCATATTTTGTTCTGGGTCATGTAGTGGTAAGCCATGTGGTGAAACATATTCTTGTCTCTATTGGCCTTCTCAAGCAGCCCCTTAAGGTGTATATTCTCACTCTCAATCCAAGTTTCCTGGTCATTCTCGATCTCTTTTTCAATGGAAGTCAACTTGACCTTTGCCTTCTTAGCCTTTTTCCCATTCTTCTTGATCATTTGCAGATCCATGAGGACTTGCTTGTTGGTCAATTGTTTGTTTTCTTGCTCTAGATATTTGGTGACCCACTTAGCCCTCTCAAAAATTGTCAGACAAAGCTTGTATCTCATCCTCTTGTTCCTTAATGGTCATGTCTTTAACAGTCCTTGGATCTTGAGCACCCAAGTCAATGACATCAACTCCTTGTGTCTCCTCATGATCAACAAGGTCAACATATCTCTCTTGCCCATTACTAGGATCCTTCTCATGCATTTTTTCTTACATTTACCTTTGCCCTTGTGTTGTTGCTCAACCAGCACATATTTAGCTGAAGAAGAAGGCAAAGCCCCTTCCACTCCTTGTGGAGATAACATTTTCCTGGAACCTGAAGATGAAGGAGAGACCACTTTCACACCTTATGGAGATAATACTCGCCTGGTAGCTGCAAAAAGTTTCCTAATACCCCTCTCATATGTCACAAACACTGGCACTCCAACAATTTTAGTCTCTTGAACCTTTTCATGTCCTGAAGGTCAACCTTCTTCATGAGGCACTGATGAAAAGACTTGAGGGCCTTTGAACATTTCATGAGAAGTGAAAGTTTCCCATGGTATGTTAAGAACGTTCAACTGATTTAAAACAATGATTTTAATCAAAGAGTAGTGGTAGATGTTGGTTAACTGTTCGGGGTATGATTTCTTCTTTACAATGATTGCCATCTTCTCAATGTTTTTGAACATGAAGTAGGAGATATTCATCATTCTCACTCTAGTGAAATGCATTAGCAATCTAATATGGTAGGCATATAGTCAGAAGAACCTACCTTCACAAGTAAAGTACTTGATGATGATCTTCATCAATGGAGCAAACATGTCCTCCAAGAATTTAAAGGGGAATAATCTCTTGAGTTTTTTATTGTATTTAGCCTTGATGTAAGGCTTGTACTCCCTGTCAATGTATTGACCTTTGTTCCACTTTTCACCCACATTTGGAATACCTGTAGCTTCTAAAATGATAGTTGGTGACAAAGTGAATGTAACTCCATCAAGGTTTACCTCATTGTTGTCCAAATGTGTCACAAACAACCTTGCTAATTCATGATGAGATTTAACCCTTTCTACCATTTCACAAAAAATCAAACATGACTGATGTCTAAGACAAGAAATGGAAAATGGGCAGGCCTGTAGCTCCCTCAAACTGGTGGGCTCCTCCCTGATATGTTTTCCTCCCCTATGAGGCTTCCTGTCTTGTGTGTCTCTCTCCTTGGAACTGTTAGTAAGGGTTTCTTCTTCCAATTCATACTCACTGTCGCTCTCCATTGTTGTACAATTGTTTCTCTTGTGGTGAATGAAGTGTGATGAATGAAGATAAGATGAGTATCAAGAGATTTGAATAGGAAAATAGGTGAGGGTGAACAAGAGTGGGAAAGGGATGTAGGTAGTGAGTAGGGTTAGTGAATAGTGTAGGGTTTGGAAATAGTGTAGGGTTTGGGGTATATGTATAGGGTTTGGAGATTAATGTCTAGGGAATTATATATGAGGGGATGGGGTTTAGGGAACAGAACAACAAATGGATCATAGAGGACTGCAGTAATGAGTGAGCCTTTAAAATATATGAGACAATTTGGTGAAAATTAGGTTTTCATCTTTTGAGATACAAAACCACCAAAGATTGATGCAACAACCTCTTTTCAACAAGAATGATGATGTTACTTACTTGCAAAGAGGAAGTAGAGAAGTTTTTAGGTGATTTGATGCAACTTTCAATGATCTGAAGCTCAAATGCTAGCTGCATAGTGCACTCTCCTAGGTGCATAGTGCCAGTTCAAAATTACAATGCAAGAATTACCCAGGTGCATAGTGCCAGCTCTATGCATAGTGCCAAACTTTGGTGTGTAGCGCTGGCCTCTGGTGCTTAGTGCCATTTTGCAGAACAATTTTGGAGGCCTTCCCAGTGTCCAAATTGGGCGTGTGATAGCTCATTGGAAATCGTGGCAAGTCTACTTTCCAAAACATCTTGAATTTTTCAATTTGGAGGTCATTTCCATGTCAAAAGTCCAATCTCCCAAGACTGGTCAAAATGTGTAGAATGAGGTTGCCTAAATAGAGAGTGTTGTTGTAATCAATTTTTGAAGGTCTTCCTCAACTCCAAATTGAGCTCATGATAGCTCATTAGAAAGCTCTTTGTGTCTACTTATCAGCCAAATCATCACGAAAGTCATTTGGTCATTCCGTCGAGTAGAAAAATTCATTTTACCAAGGTCATTCCATAGGTGCAACAATTCTCCTGAGGCAATTGTGTTTTTGACATTTCTCTAAAACCATGACACCTATGTAAAAAGTGAAGGAAGTTTTTCTTCCTTGGCATATTGTGGACAAAAACCACTCTCACGTTTTCCAAATTCATTTTGTTTTGGTCTTGTTCGGAAACAAAAACCCTAGGAGAGGGAAATGAGCCTTACCTGAGCATAAATGAAGCACAAATATGGTGTAAAATGACCCAGTGGAACATGAAATAATGATGACAAATATTTTAATGATGGTACACTAATTCGAATGGTGACATGAACCAATACTTGCAAGACTTTGGAAGGAGTGAAAACAAATCCTAGACCTAATACCCAATGACCAAATTTTACTTGAAGACTCACTGAAATGACAAAATTTGACTTTGACACCCTAAAACCACTTTGTAAGAGCATGTTTGATCACTGGTGGAAGGCTGCAAAGACTGACTCTAACACTCGTCACACCCAGACCTGGATCAATCAACCATTTAATTTATATGCCTACAATAATTATTAATAAATTATAAAGAGAAT
>APFE031280432.1:53141-91992 GCA_000404065.3 Pinus taeda | reverse complement strand
AAAATTGAAGCACAGGAAAACTTATGGATGGTGGTTGTAGATGCTACAACATTGGGGACACACTAGTAGAACTCCAACTCTATGTATGGACCTTGCCTCATGCAAAGCGAGTCTAACTCTTCCAAAAGTATTGTTTAGTTGTTTGATTATCATAGCTTCTTCACTTAGCTTGAGTTAAAGATGTAGTCCCTATCATTCTCTTCATCGGAAACACCATAGCAAGCCAAGTCAAACTGATTTGTTTCAATTGGGGTTGAGGAGTATATAGATGCATAATTAAAAGAGATTGCCAGAGTTTTTATTTTCATCTTTGGTGTTGCTTCGCTGCCAGCAAGCCTCCACAGTACCCCGACCGAGTCACTTCAAGAACACAAGCATTGCTCTGTTGCCAATGAGCCTGGATAGTACCCTGGTGGAGTTACTTGCTTCACATCTTTGCATAGGAAGCCTTTCTCTTCTTTTTCCCTTTATTTTATTATTTTATGTTTTTTATTTTTATTTGTTCAAAGAACTGTGCATAGGCACTTATTGATTTCATTTGGCGGCAGAGGGATCTTGACTTATTAAGAATAGAAGAGGTTTTTCCTTCAGAGAAGGATATTTATATATACCTCTGACATACTTGCTAATTACCCCCCCCCACCCTTTATCTAATTGAATTTGTTGACAAGGGTTAACCAAAAATAAAAAACTGATCAGAGTAGGGAGTACTAGTTAAAAGTGAAAGCATTGTTATTTCACCATGGCTCTCTTCGAAAGGAATGTATTTTCCATCAGGCTATCAACGAGTAAAAGAATTGCAAGATTCACATAAAGAGAGGGAGTAGGAAGATAATTGAGTGTTGATAGTAGTACAAGTTCCTCTTGAACTTCACCATGCATTTCTAAGAATCCAAACATAGTTTCATGCAAAAAATAACTTGCGAAAGTAAACAAACAAAGGAAAGAAGCAGGATAAAGAAAAACAAAGTAAATCCAATCAAGGAAACAAATAAGAAAATCAAACAAATACTCCTACTCCTAACCTAAGAAGGACATAGGCAAACTTACGTAAAATGATACTTCCAATACAACCATCAGTGCATTGGATGGCCCATGTAGGCAAGATCATGAATGTCAAGAAATATATACAAGCATACCAACAAGAAAGAAAGATAATTCAATACAAACCAAAATGTTCGAAGTTTGAATGCACCCGTAGAAAAGTAAAAATGGAAAGCGCATGAAATGCACTCTACAAATTTACTAGATGTCCAAACACATTGCAAGCTGAAGACAAGCAGTCACACACTTTCGAACTGTGAAGGTGAGCGAACATGAAGAATGAAGAAATTTTTCGTTTTGCAACAATGCTCGCCACATACGAATCCTCCAACGATTGAGCGATAAGATCATATAATATAGATGGTGGATCTGATAATTGTAAGACAGATTGATTTTCAGTATGTGCGACAGAATGATGAGGAGCCTCAAAAGATTCAAAAATATTATGATTGGAAGCAGAACTGACCTCAATACTACGAGAACCTGACATAAACATCAGCTCAGGCAGAAGTGCCTCAACAACTTATGGAAGTTACAACTCATTAGTAGGTAGATCGTCACAGATCGGTTGCTGGGAAAGATTAGCAACAAAAAAATTAGAATCGTGACTGAATGAATCAATGAAGAGGTTGTGACAACCAAGATTAGAATGTTCAAGATCACAAATGGAGGCATCCTCATGATCTGATGAATCACAAAGAGGGGAAGATGAAAAATGATAAATTTTACCCTCTAAGTTTTCAGAAAGATGAGATGAGGGATTAGGAAGATCAAGAGTAGAATATTCATCCCCTCCACATCTGGATGATGAACTGAGATCCCACGTTTTTTGTGAATGATTGGAATTAGTAGCATCATCAGGAACCAAATTTTCATAAGATTCAACAGAAATGAAAAAATTGTGGGAAATGTCAGAATGATGAAGAAGAGCTGTGGAAGGAAAATAATCTTCCTTTGTCACAAATTCTTTTTCAACTATGGGGTCCCCCGCATAATCATCATGAATGATATCACAAATTTGATGCTCAACACCAACTCCATGCAACAATTTATCCTCATGAACATCACAAGAGATATTTGAAACAAGTAAACACACCACATCACAATCCATAGGATCAGAAGGATTGAAGGATTGAGGATGAGGAGATAACACTTCATCACAATCATCAGATTGACAGTCCAAACCTACGCTAAAATTATGAGTATGTGAGGTGGGAAAAGATGGTGGTAGATAAACAGACAAATTTTCAACTTCTCCTACCTCAACTTGTGGAACTAGAGTTGTTTGATGAGAAGAGGACGAAGGGTCACTTAACATAAAATCTAACACGTATGTTGGGAGATGCTCAAAAGATTCTAACTCGTGTGGATTTTCTGAAATGTCAACAAGATATTGAAATCTTCCTGTCAAGAACTTCCAATCAAATTCATCTTCTGGATATCAAAACACAAATGCATAAAATGGATGTGAAAATGATGCAATGATTCATCAGGTGATTTTCGCAATTCTAAAATTTTCTTGCTCAGACGTTTATGATTGAACATGTCAAAAGCATGAGAGAGTTATGTGAAAAGATTCTCAAAAGAGTGTATGGAGGAATCAATCAATGTGTTATACCATTTCCTTACGTGCCCTTCGATCATGAGAATAAACAACCGAGAGCCAACATCCTCAAGGAGTATGTTGTACTATGTGCGAAATTGAAGAAAATGATCAGTATGCTCAAGAAAGTTTGTTCCGCCCTCACCATCAAATTTAAGATGTGACAAGTCATCAATGATATTCGTCGGCGCTTGTAATTTTATGTCTCTGGAAAAAAACATCAGGAGTATGATTCGGGAAGAAGTCATAAATGAATGCAGAAATTCAAAACAGACTTCAAGGGCTCAACTTTTCATTTGGCTCTCCTTCTAGCACTAGAAATGTTGACAGTGTTAGACCCGCCAACATTTAGGGGATCTCCTTGATATGAAGTCCCAACTAGACCTCACATCGTTTGGAGTAGGAGTCTCAGTAGTGGGTGGTAATGTTATGCCTTGACTGTGGAAACCGGTAGAGGAAAGTATGATAACTTTGGGTAAGAGAAAGTGTGTGACCCTACAAAGATTCAAGTGTGATGCATGAAGGTTCCAACACACGAAGAGAAAAGGAAGTGTGCTCCTTGGAATCCTTTAATAGTATGCATATTGAAAGGAACACATGAGTGAAATAACATCACAAGCTAAGATGCGGAATAGTCCACAAGTTAAAGTGATGAGTTAATCCAACAACACACATTCAACAAGATTCGTACAAATGCGAATGAAATAGTTAATAAGCATATGCGTAACTTAAATAGCATACATTGCTAATAAAACAAGAATAGTCCTGTTATATTAACAACAGATGTCTGAAAGCGTGTTGGCTCTGATTTTGTTATTATAACATAAAGTTCCATCCATACATACACCATTGACAACCACTAGCCCCAATAGTGGAACATTACAATTAAGAACCCTTGCTCCTCCAAAGAAGTATATTGACTCTACGCTATGGAGAAGCCAAGGCTCTTCAAAATACTCCAAAGCTCTTTCTAACCCTAAGCCTAGCCAAAAACTTGGCTCCCAAAATCCTATTCTATGAGTTATGAGGTTCTATTTATAAAAAGAGGGGGTGACTCTTTAACTCCCCTTTGTGAACTATGTACTACCCTCATGACTCTTCAACTTCTTTACAAAACAACACATTACATTACATGGTGACTTTTCATATTCCAATATTGGCACTTGGAATTTCACTTACACCATAATTACAAATAATATTACATTTTCCACTCGTACCCATATAAGACAAAATAGGGTAGAGACAACCTAACAAGACACAACACTATGATGTTGGAGTTTGGGAGAAGTCTAACTAAGAAACCTCCACATGTTTCTTCTCAGTCACATATTGGTGACAAGTTTGGTACTATGTGATGATGTCCCAAACTTCTTAACGATGTCTTGCTGGAAGCAGACTATAGTCTCCATGCCATCCAGGTACACTATCTTGGAACCTGTGTCCAACTAGTTCTGAGGCATGAGCAACATTGTCTTGAATTTTACGGGACCATTGGTGAACGTCTGAATATTGTCTGCATTCATCTCCAAGTCTTCCCTAGTGACTTCTTGTCTTAGCTGCTCGAAGTACTCTTCGACCACCTGTTGGACTTGGTTTTTGGGTTTAACTTTGGTGAGGGACCTGATTGATGGGATCTGGTGTGTTCTTACATAACATCCAGACTACTGTACAACTACATATAAGGCCTTTATGCTACCAATGAATGAGGAAATTTGCTTATTGTTCTGAATCAACATTCGAACCTTTTCTTTCTCCAGCTCTGCCCGTGGCTTCATTTTCTTCACTAATTCAAGAGGGGTGCCTTTGAACTGCATTGTCCACTCTTGTACATAGGCGATGGTAGCATGTATGTTTTTTTATACTTTTAACAAACTCTGTTGTCACATCACATGAAAACAAACTACTACTTTATTCACAGTGACAAACCTATCATAAAGCTTCTGCATGGTTTCTTCAAGTCTTGATACTTCAACAAGTATCATTGCTCTCATCTCCCCCAATGTGGAAATTGCATTCTATGTTGCTACTCGGAGTTGTTTTGCCTCTTGTCTAGAAGCCTACAAGTTCTTTACTAGGTGCTCATTCTCAGCAGTTAAATACTGAACATTTGATCTTGTTGCTCCTGCATAGGGAAAGATGGCTTCAACAATGGAAGTTGGATGCTTCTTGGTATCCACCACTATCACCCTTTCATTGATGAATGAAGGTGATGCGTGATCATCTGGAAAGTGTTTCCTTCGAGATTGTATAGTCCTTTTTTGGAAATCATCAAATGATAGATTATACACATCCATGACCAGATCATCATCAAGTATAACAACATATCCTTGCTCGTTAGGAGTTGGATCTACTGTTAGAGGTGGTGGAGACTGAGGATTTACCTATCGTGTTCTCAGCATCAGATCAACATCTTCATGTTGTGGCTCCTGTTCCAACTCCATGTTTGTCACTTCAATCAATTTCTCAATATGCTGAGAAATCTCTCGATCCTGCATCTGTTCACCTTCCTCCTTGACAGCTAATTGTTCCTGCTCTTCAACTTGTATCAATGTTGTTTCCTTTGTCATCGCACCTTACCTTTCTTCTTCTTCCTGATTTTTCTTATCTTCCTATTATTTCCTCCTCATCTCGCATTATTCCTTTAGTTCTTGTTCTACTTGCTACAATCTCAGTTCTTCTACCTGCAAGCTCTGCTTTTCTCTCTTCCTCCACTCTGCTCTTTGTATCCTCTACTTCCTTTTGCTTCTACTACCAAAGCTGCTTGCATGAAGATTGAATCCATTTTCAATTTGCATATTTTTTTCTCCCTCTATCCTATTAGTAGCTTTCTCTTTCCTTGAGCTTCTACTGGATTGTTGCCTTCTTCTATTACTGCTGGACTTGTTGCCATGTTAGTGTTGACTCCTTTTCTATGAACAATTGAGTGTCCGCATATATTGGCAAGTTAACTGGCTTTTTCTCAACTGCTTCTCCAATATTTATTTCAGTGGTCTCTCTTGAAGCAACTCTCTTTGGTGCCATGGTAACAATGATTGTTTGAGAGAAGTGCTTCACGAGTGTGGTACTTGAGGGACAGAAAGGACACTTATGGCAAGCGAACATTAGCTCATGCAAATCTAACTTCACAGCATGATCAAGCAGTAATCCAGGCATTTGATGAGAGGGATTTCATAATTTTCACTTATAAGAGGGAATAACAGACCGTGGGAACTGTGCATTACGCAGCCCCAACAGCCAAGGGTGCATGTTAAGGTGTGAGACTGTGCAATGCATAGTTTAGCTTGGGCATAGCCTGGGAGAGACTACACATTGAATAGTCCTAGTGGCCAAGGTTGACATGCTGAGCCCTAGAACTGCATGGTTGGGGCTAGCCTATATTGTGCACTACGTAGTTCCACAGGCCAAGTTTGGAGCTTGAGCCTTAGGATTGTGCAGTGCTTTCCTGGGCAAGGAAAAATATTGCCAAGGGAAATTCTTTTATCTATGTTGAAGGCATGAAAAATGAGCAGAACTAAGTGATAATACGAGCTTGAGTGTGGATCTAAATAAGTGAGGATAAGTTTATGAAAACAAGTGCAAAAACTCAATAAATAGAAAGAAACTCAAGTATGTGAGGAGAGTTGCTAAGACAACAATCATTGGTGCAAAAAAAGGAAAATTAATGGGACACTTGTGAAAGGAAAATTATAGACTGAAACAACATTTATACAAGCTAAAGCAAGTTAAAATTCCAGTAACCAAGAAGAGAAACAAGTGAAACACACTCACACAAGCCAAACGACAAAAGGTGACAAAAAAGTAGCAAAAAGTGATAAAAGAAAAACTCACTGAGAAAAGCAACGACAATGATCTGAAGATTCCTTGATCTCCTCGAGAATGTTATAGCTTGATGATCGAATGTATAGATGAGCTCTAGAGGCATGCATTACATATAATTGAGCAAATTAGAATTTATGACGTGCATGCCTAAAGTAAAGGAAAAGGTGACACTTGGCAGAAGTTTCTTAAAATAGCGAACGTGCCTCCTTCAGGATACTAAAAATAGATCCCTATTTCCTAGGGATGCTTTTTTCCCTTTAGTTTTCTTTCTTTTCCGGGGGGGAAACTTGCCATGCACACTTTCGGGAAAGACTACGTAGTTGTAGGGAACTGGGCAACTTTCCGGCCCAGTGTGCATTGCGCATTTTCTAGGCTGAGTGTTTAGATGCCTTCCATGACTACGCAGTTTCTAAGCTCAAGGCTGAGTTGTAGTTGGATATGAAAAATTCCAATCATCAAGGCTGACTGCCTTCCATGACTGCTTAGTTTATGAGTTCAAGACTAACTACCAGTATGCATTGCACAATTGTAATCATCAAGGTTGATTGCCTTCATGGATTGTGCAATTTCTGGAGGCAAACCTGGAACTGTTGTGTGACAAAGTTGAGAGTTCAACTTGTGACTTAGAAGAATTGGATAAGTTAGAAAATACAAGAAAAAATGAAAAGATAAGTCTCAGTCGAAGCACAAATACCGAGATCAGTGTTAAATGAGTTTTTGTGGTTAAGAGGGAAGGCTACAAAATTGAAGCACAAGCAAAATTTTGGAGGGCGGTTGTAGCCACTACAACAAGATCCTATTTTTCAGCAATTCACCATATTTGTTTTTCTAAAAATAAACTCATAGACAACTAGTGATGAGCCACCTCATCAATTCGACTTGGGGACTAGATATAACCATCTCCTTGATTATTTCAAAAAATTTACTAAAGGTAGGTCGAGAGGTTTTCAGATCCATTTCTTTTGGATCTTGAGGATTATTTTAATTAATACATTCCACAAATTGTGGATCTGAAAGCTATGTTGTATTTCTATAAATTAAATGTAAAAGGAGGACTAAAGGTTGGTTTTTGATGAAAAGATAGCTATTGTCTATGGGTTGAAGGCTTTATTAATCTACATTTTTCCAATATCAGTGGATTTTGATCAGTGACACAAAGACTCATGTGATGGTGTCTCCATGGGGGCTTCACTTAATGAACCTTTGACATATCACATGCATTTGTGGCATACTAAACAATACCCTTAATTTGACTACATATTGGAAATATCTCTAAAAATCACATTATTTAACCCCCTACCAATACGAACCCAATACACCTTCCCAATTTAAAAATCCCCTACTTTCACTAGGTATTGTAGGTATCCATTTTTTCATTAATATTTTTTATACCCCTTTATATTTTTTCATTAACATTGAGCTTCGTTTTTTATATTGTCCAATATAAAAACCTTTTAACCCCTATTATATGCTCAATATATTATGTCATTTTTTCGCTGATATATATCTCCCAATATGAATGCACGTGGTATGGTATTTATCCCCTAGTGAAGCCCCCGTGGGTATCTCTTAGTCTGTACTTTCTATTAGAAATAATACTGAGAGGGGGGGTGAATCAGTATTATCAAACTCTTATCAATTTATACAAATATTTTCAGATCTGACAATTGAAACTTGCATATACCTTCCAAACTTATAATTTAATTTATTCTTCAGATGTTTGTCATTAATCTATAAGTAGAACCATAGAATAACTGAGCAGGAACACAAATAGTAGTCACACTAAGGAACACAAAGATGTAAGGTTGGAACCCAATGTGGGTGAAAATTCACCTCTCAATATGTCTCTATCTTTTCAATTAGAAACTTCTTTTTACATGGTTTTGTATTGGTAGCAGTCTATTTACCAGTACGTAGGCTGCAACCTGTTAGAAGCCTACAACCCTCTCTCATTTTTCCGGCTTTTGGAAGGGAGCTACAACCCCTTAGCTCTTGTACGTAGCTGACAATACTTAGTACGAGTTGCTGACGTACAGAGGCTACAACCTTCCTCTTTCCTTCAGGACCACGTTTCATAAATTTTACACAAACTGGATCCAAAACATCAGTACATGTGCTTCAACCCAATCTCTTTAAAACAAATAACTTCTCCAGAAATGCAGTAACCAGACAAATAAAACATAACCCAGACACAATTTAAACCAGATCTCTGCAGAAATAGATTAACAAGACGAGCTAAAAATATATTTCGGGAAAGGGTCCGCAACTTCACCGAAGGGAAACCTCGCAAAGATATTCGCACTTCTGCCGTGACAAGCCTGCGCAACTCTACACCTGCACTGCCTACTGTTCAGCGCACCTCCGCACCTGCTCCGCCGATTCAACTGCGCACCTCTGCACCTGCTTCTTCTCTGGTTCTACGCACCTTCGCACCTGCTTCTTCTCTGGTTGTGCGCACCTTCGCACCTGCTTCTTCTCTGGTGTTGCGCACCTCCGCACTACGCCGTTGCCGCTCCTATGCACCTCTAGATTTAGACAGCTTATCAGTTCTCAAACATACCCCAGACTGTCGAAATCACAGATCCGTTCATGCATCAACATGATCTCAATTTTTTAGTAGATTTGACTTATAATGCTCCGGTTTCTCCTTGATTCAGATTCAACTATGTCTCACCAACCGATTATCAGAAATTCAGATCTTGCTCTTCTTAAGATTTTCAACACTTGTATTTTGCCAAATGATCTCCTTTCCCTTTTATAGTCAAGACCTTACTCAAACCATGGATCAAAACCATTGAGAAATAATACTAGGGATCCAAAACCTGGGTTTAATATTTTAGATGCCAAAACCATGGACCAAAACCATAGGATCAAAAACGTTGGACTAAATACCATGGACCAAACATAAGATGCGCGTTTTTGTCTACATGAAAGTCCGTGCATTTTAGGTTTGCACCTTTTGTGCAGCAGACCTGCGAACATATCTGCACCTTTTCAACGGTTCTCTTGCACAACTTGCCGATGACCGCATCTTTTGACCTGTGCACCTGCGGAACCAGAAAATAACTTTGCTGCACTATAATTTATCATCTAAGATGAGTGGGTTTCCATCAAGTACAACATATGTATCATAATGCCAACAATCTCCCCCTTTGGACTTGATGGTAACAACAACCAATCACTCTCCCCCTTTTACATCAAGGGCAAAGGGGCGGACTACCATACTCCCCCTGAGTACCTGCTAAAAACTCTGAACGAGCTCCCCCTTTGTATATGCTCTGTGCTGAAATGTTCTATGCAAAAAGATGTTCTACAACAAATAACATGACTCCATACATCATAAGTAACCTTCCTATCATCAAGACTCATACATACATCCATCTCCCATGCAAGTGGGAATACACAAGATAAACAAAAATCATTCATCCTCGGCATAGTGGGGAAACCAAAATAGGCCGTTACATGACCTTGATATGAAAAGAAGTACATGAAATAGAGACAAGAACAACTATCATCAACATAATCAACCTTCAGACCGACACACATTGATCTACTCCACCAGAAAACTCTTGAGAAAGGGGGAATCAAACAAGCTTCTAGATAATGCCAACACTGCATCATTTGAGGGAATTATGTTCCCCCTGAACCATTGCCAGATGATCGTCTGATGACCATTCGACCCACATAGACCGACACATGTACATGATCCACCTGGTTACAACAGACAGATTAAACAGTAGATGATGCATCAACAACCCCCGCTCTGTCTGAGGTATTCAAAACGGTCTCCTGGCAATGGTTGAGTGGAATATGATCAGAGCAACTTGTTCTGGAGGGAACATTACTCCAATTTTGACCTTCTGTCAGCACTGTTCTGGAGAAAATATACTTGATTGGTATGTGCTTGGTCTTTGAATGCTTGACTGGTTCTTTGATTTTATTGCCTTGTATTTCACATAGATGGAATAGGTGGAGTACAAGTGATTTGAAAATCCTGCAAAGTTTGCATCATCCAAAGGAGTTGTGTGCAACAAGATGCAGCAACCACATATTCTGCTTCAGTTGTAGATAAAGCAATCGAACTACGTTTCTTGCTGAACCAAGATACCAATATAGGACCCATGAAGAATGCACCTCGACTAGTGCTTTTCCTGTCATCCACGCTACCTGCCCAATCTGCATCTGTATATGCATGAATCGTGAGATTTGTATCTCTAGGATACCATAATCCATAGTTTTGAGTCTCTTGAAGATACTTGAAAATTCTCTTGACTGCCTGAAGATGAGTTTCCTTTGGGTTAGCCTGAAACCTTCCAACTATCCCTACTGCATGCGTAATGTCTGGTCAGGTACTTGTTAGATAGAGTAGACTACCAACCATGGATCTATAGGTTGGTTGATGAACAACTGTTGATTCATCATTTGCGCTGAGGCTGCATCCTGTTACCATAGGAGTACATACTGGTTTTGAATCCTCCATCCCATACTTCTTCAGGATTTGCTTGAGATACTTGGTTTGTGAAAGAAAGATACCGTCTTTGTTTTGTTGCACTTGTAAACCAAGGAAATATGTGAGCTCACCGAGCAGGGACATTTCAAATTCTTTCTGCATCACCAAGGCAAATTTTTTACTCTTGTCTTCTTCATTGCTGCCAAAAATGATATCATCAACATATACAACAAGTATTAGCATTTTATTATTGTCAACTTTTATATATAGATTGTTGTCTGTTGATCCTTTTGAAAAACCTTGTTGATGAAGGTACTCATCCAACCGAAAATACCAAGCCCTTGGAGCCTGTTTAAGGCCATAGAGAGTCTTTTTTAGTCTGCATACAAGATTTGGATCATTTCCAAGTATAAACCCATCTGGTTGCTCAATGTACACTTCTTCATTCAAGTCTCCATTCAGAAATGCAGATTTTACGTCCATCTGAAATACCTTGAACTTTTGAAAGCTAGAGAGAGTGAGGAACATTCTTATAGCCTCAAGTCTGGCAACTGGAGCAAAGGTTTCTTCAAAGTCTATGCCTTCTTGTTGCGCATATCCTTTACAAACAAGTCTTGCCTTGTTTCTAATAACTTCCCCATTTTCGTTCAACTTGTTTTTGAATATCCATTTTGTCCCTATCACATTCCTATCTTTTGGTCTAGGGACCAACTCCTAAGTGTTATTCTTTTCAATCTGCTCAAGTTCTTCATCCATTTCTTTGACCCAGTATTCATCTTTGCATGCTTCCTTTACGTTTTGTGGTTCAGTGGAGGAGAACAATGCCAAATAGCTTGAAGCTTCTGCAATTGTTCTTCTTGTTTGTATACCTGCCACTTTCTACCCCAAAATTTGAGATTCTGGATGATTCTTCTGAACATACCTGGATGGAGTCTTATCTTCTATCCTTATCTGTTCTTCTGGTGCCTCATAGGTCTCTTCTTCTTCATCATGAATCTGATTTGATGTTGATGGATAGTCCTCTTTATCGTCGAAATCTTCATATCTTACCTGCCTAGGAGTGTTTTCATCTTCATCAACCACAACATCAATACTTTCAACAATTTTTCCAAGATTTTTATTGTAACACTTGTATGCTTTTCTATGGGGAGAGTAACCGAGAAGAATGCCTTCATTTGCTCTAGGTTCAAACTTGCCAATATTTTCATCAATATTTTTGATGTAGCATTTACTCCCAAAAATTTTGAAATATTTAACCGAAGGAGTCTCACCATACCATAGTTCGTGAGGAGTCTGAGTGTTGTTCACCCGGACATTTGTCTTGTTGAGAATAACAACTGCAGCAAATGTAGCTTCGCCCCAGAAAGTTGCGGGAGTTCTAGACTCATCCAACATAGCATGAGCCATTTGTTGAACTCTTCTATTCATTCTTTCCGCTACGCCATTTTTCTGAGGAGTCCTTGCAGTAGAGAATTCTCTTCTTATTCCATGTTCTTCACAAAAGTCGAAAAATTCATTTGAGGTAAACTCCCCACCTCTATCAGACCTGAGGCATTTAATTTTGTGATCCGATTCATTTTCAACCAAGGCTTTGAAAGATTTGAATTTTTCGAAGGCTTCGTCTTTGTGCTTCTTAAGTCCTATTAAGTCGTCAATGAATAATGTAAAGTATTCTTCTCCCCGAGGTGACCTTTTCCTAGATGGACCACATACATCAGTATGGACAAGTTCAAGTGGCTTGCTAGTTGATCCTTCCTTCTCAGGGAAGTTAGTTCTGGTTTGCTTACCAAACTGACATGATTTGCATATTATATTGTCTGGAATTCGGATGTCTAGAAGACCACGAACTGCCTGGTATTTGCATGCTTTCCTTATTTGAGAGAAGCTTAGGTGCCCCAATCTCCGGTGCCATAGCTAGTGTTCATCATTCTTCCTTAGATAGCATTGATGTTGTCCTTCTTTGAATATGTATAAATTATTTGGAGTTCTTATGCCTTTGATCACTGTTTCTCCTGTATCAAGATCACGAACACTACATCCATTTGATCGAAATATTAACTCAGTTCCTTGATCGCACATCTGACTGACACTCAATAGATTATGCTTTAAGCCATCAACATACATAACATTTCTAGCTTTGACCTTTTCTTTCAACAGAATAGAACCTTTACCTTTTATGAGCGCAGGGGTGTCATTTTCAAATGAGACCTTCTTCTCCTTTTCTAAGGCACTATATGACTGAAGTTTTTCCTTATCACCCGTCATATGTTTTGAACATCCACTGTCGATGTACCATTGATTTTCCCGCCCTTCCGCATATAAGGCTATACCACATCTTTCTGGTTGCAGTTCTTTCATTCTCCATGTTTTGGCACTTGAGGCTTGTTCCTTTTGAGTTGTTTTCCGAAACCTACTCCTGCATTCAAAATCTTCATGACCGAAGTTGTTACAAATAGAACATTCAATTTCGTTTTCAAGAGCATAAAAGTTATTGTAGGTTCTTTTCATGATCCCAGTCATACTTCTTTGTTTTTGGGCTTCTCTAGTCATGATTGTCTTATAGGAAACACATTGAGCTGCTTTGTGACCAAATTTATGACAAGAGAAGCATTGGCCATTGAAGAAACTCCTGCGATTATCAAATCTACCAACCAAACGATTGTAGTTTCTACTGTCATCCATTCTTGAGGTAGATTGAGAAGATTTTACCTGTGGCTGATTGCAACTTTTGTTCATCCTTAAGGTGGATTGCCCCCGATTTACCTGGTAGTATTTGTTCATTCTTGAGGTAAATTGTACCTAATTTACCTGGTGATCTCCATTGGGCCTTTGCTCACTCTTCCTTGCTGCATCAAGATAACTTTTGGAGGTGGATGGTTTCTGCGCTTGAGATGTTTCTTCATTATATCCGAGACCTGTCTTGATTAGGGGAGAACGCTGCACATTGATAATCTCATCTAGAGTTTTAGATCCTTTAACAAATCTAAGATTAAGCTTTTGTTTTCTCAATCTCTTTTCTAAGTCCCACAATTTCACATTCTAACTTTTCATGATGTTTTTCCCTTTCAGCCAGTTGAAATTGCGGAGTATCAATAATCATATTTTTCTCTTCTAAACAAATTTTGAGTTTAGAAATCTCTTCATAAAGACCTTCCTCATCTATAGCATCCATGAAATCATCATCTTCAAAACCCATTAAAAGTCTATAATCATTACCTCGTTCATCTTCATCACTATTTGAGAGTCCATCACTGTCTTCATGAGTGTAGTAGCTTTTCTTACTTACATTCTATTTCTTGTTCCATCTAACAGGTTCCTTACCTTTGTAAAGCTTGTCTTTCTAAGGACACTTGGAAGCATAGTGACCGATTCTTCCACAAGCAAAGCATTTGAAGGGTAACTTACCTTTGAATCTTCCAGTGCCCCGTTGAAGGTTCTTGACAAAATTTGATTCTTCCTCTTCTTCTGACATATGTCCTGACTCATAGTAATCTCCTTTGCCTGAAGCCTTGAATGCAGCTTCTCTCCTATCTGAAGGTCCTCCTTTCCTCATTTCGTAAGCATTTAGAATTCCGTGTAGTTTTGACATGGTAATTTTCTATAGATTCTCCTTTTCTTCTATTGCAGAAACTTTTGATTCAAACTTAGGAGACAAAGATCTTAGAACCTTTTCAATCACAACTGCCTCTTTTATTTCTTCACCCAAGTTTTTCATACAATTAACAATCTCATCTATTCGTAGGAAATAGTTAGCCACACTTTCATCATTGTACATTCTGAGATTTTCATAATGAATTCTGAGGGTTTGAAGTTTTGCCCGTTTTACCTGTTCATCTCCTTCATAGCTCAGAACGATCTTGTCCCATATTTCTTTTGCGGTTTTATACTGCATAACCTTGACAAATTCTAATTGAGTTAGACATCCTAATAGGGTATTGACAGCCTTTGCATTTGTTTCAAACTACTTCTTCTCAGCTGGATCTATGGGAGTTGCTGATGGAAAAGTGTACCCTGTATCTATGATATCCCAGAGTTCTATACCAAGAGATTAAAGATAGGCAGTGACTCTTATCTTCCAATAGACGAAATTTGTCCCATCAAAAATTGGTGGCTTGATCGATGCTTCTCTCTCGTAGTTCTCATGATGATAGATCTTCCTTCAAGCGATCAAGCTTCTTCTGAAGGACCTGCTCTGATACCAATTGTTGGAAATAATACTGAGAGGGGGGAGGGTGAATCAGTATTATCAAACTCTTATCAATTTATACAAATATTTTCAGATTTGACAATTGAAACTTGCATATACCTTCCAAACTTATAATTTAATTTATTCTTCAGATTTTTGTCATTAACTTGTATGTGAGAACCATAGAATAATGAGCAGGAACACAAAATAAACAGTCACACCAAGGAACACAAGATGTAAGCTGGAAACCCAATGTGGGTGAAAACCACCTGCTGCAATATGTCTCTATCTTCTTTCAAAAAACTTCTTCTTACAATGATTTTGTACTAGTGCAGTCTTTTACCAGTACGCAGGCTGCAACCTGTAGAGAGCTACAACCCTCTCTCGTTTTCCAGCTTCTTCTAGAAGGGAGCTACAACCCCCTTAGCTCTTGTACTAGTTGAAATACTAGTACGTAGGTGTTGACCTATAAAAGGTTACTACCTTCTCTTTCCTTCCAGGGACCACGTTTCATCAATTTTCAAACTGGATCCAAAACATCATGTACATGTGCATCACCCAATCTCCTTCAAACAAATAACTTCTCAAAATGTAGTAACCAGAAAATAACACTAGTAACCGGACCCCAATTTAAACCCAGATCTCTGCAGAAACAAATAAAAGACAGCTAAAATATATTTCAAGAAGGGTCCGCAACTTCACCAAATGAAACCTGTGGATATTCGCATTTCTGCCGTGACGAGTCTGCGCAACTCCGCACCTGCTTCTTCTCTGGTTCTGCGCACCTCCGCACTATGCCGTTGCCGCTTTCATGAGTAGATCTGACTTATAATGCTCCGGTTTCTCCTTGATTCGGATTCAACTATGTCTCACCAACTGATTATCAGAAATTCAGATCTTGCTCTTCTTAAAATTTTCAGCACTTGTGCTTAGCCAAATGATCTCCTTTCCTTTTTATAGGCTAGGCCTCACTCAAAACCATGGACCAAAACCTTTGAGAAACAATACCATGGACCCAATACTTGGGTTCAATTCTTTTGGATGCAATACCATGAACCAAAACCATAGGATCGAAAACTGTCGGACTAATACCATGAACCAACCATAAGATTTCCCATGTGCGTGCACTTTTCTCTGCATGAAAGTGCGTGAACTTTGCTGCACTGTAATTTATCATATGAGATGAGTGGGTTGCCATCAAGTACAACATATGTATCATAATGCCAACAATTATTATAGATTTTAATACATATACTATATAATAAAAAAATAATGTAATTAGGATTTGCATATTTCTGTGGGGTGATATTGAGTTTGAGATGCCAGAAATTGTTCACAATAGTCATTTGAAATTTCAACATTTCAATTCTATACCAAAACTCATCGTAATAATGTGATTGATACATTATAATAATGTTATTATAATTTTTAATATATAAAAACTATAATTAATAATAGTGTTTACAAATACCTGGAAAACCTCTCAATTAAATGAAGTTAATTATCTCTTTTAGAAAAACTTTATGGAGATAAATGATTATTGTAATTTATTTTCTAGTGATTGGTTGTAAGTTTCTAAGCCTCCTATATGTTAAATGCTCAACCTATTTTCGCTCCTTAACATTAAGACTATATTAAATCTTAAACATATACATATTAGTTAGTATTATATAGATAATGAATAAAGCAAATAATAAATTATCGTTATGATTTGATTAAATTAAATTAATCTATGAAATGTTATTTTTTTAAATGTTTAAATGTTAATATATATATTAATATTATATATATATATATATATAATAATATATATATATATATATACGCAATTAAAATTAATACTATTGATGAAGCAATCAAGCTTATACCTTGGTTTCCTTTTAAGCATTGAAATTTCTTATTAATTTAACTAGGAATAAAATATAAGTTTTTGGAACTCTATTTTAGTCCTCAATACTTTCAAATTACAAAGATAATCTCTATTTAGGAAAAATATAGTTTTCATAACAAATCTTAACTCTTAAGTTTGTTGAGTTCTATTTCCGTTATTTTCATCAATTAGCTAACTTATTTTTTTGAAATTTATAAGAAATAGTGAGGCATGGTGTCCTAAAGGTATATTAGAACCTATTGAAAAATTACATATACAAATTAAGGAAAATAGGAAATCTTGATTTATAACTTATGTGTTCCATGTTGTATGTTGATTATGAATTTATGTGCAAGTATGAAAGTGACCTCCATAAAGTCCCCTCTACCGTTACTTCTCAACTCAATTTTTTACACAATGAGAGGCATTCTAAGGTCCATAATTCATGCCTTTTCCTCCACACAAGACATGGAAGGAAATATTCAATTATACCTCTTCACCAATGTTGTCCTCATTTTGTTTTCTAGTGAAAAACACAACATCTCCTCTTTCCCTATCTCCTCAGCCATTATGAAAGGTAATCCTAATGTTTTCAATTTCTTTTTGCTTATAAAATTTCAAATCAAATATTTTGATCCTTAATCTTTTCACCACATGACACGCTAATTTGGTTTGTCGAATTCTCCTCATTTCCTTCCTCGGGGTCTTTCTCCCTATAGTTTTGATCTCCTCTCTAGCTAGAGTACATAGTTGCATTTTTTATACCTCCCTCAAACATGGATGTTCATTTCTTCAAGTGTAAGGTTGAGCTAGAATTTGTATACCTTCTATGTTATGAAACTAGCTCACAAAAAGATAGAAATGATGTATCAACAACTTAGAAATAAGCCTCTTTGAGGGGGCAACCTCGTTTACATTACACATATGAACAATTCTTGGATTATTCAAATTACACAACCTCCATTATATATATAGGATTCTAAGGGGTCACAATATAATCAGATTTGCCATAAAAATAATAATTTAAGGGCACCACAATAACAATAGTGGGCTTCTAAGGGGCACAACAATAACAATAATAGAGCTAAACTAATAACAATGAGAGAATACTGGGATTCTATGGGGCACAACAATAACAATAAGGGGGCTACACAAATAACAATGATGGAATAAACTAGTATTATAGGGACCGAGCATGCCCCTCTCCTTCAAAAAAAAGTGTTTTGCTAAATTCTTGAGTAGTTCTGGATGCTTTTGTATAAAATTATCATCCTCCCATGTGGAATCTTCTGTGGCTAAGTTCTTCCACCTGATGATATACTCTGAAATTGATTGATTTCGTAAGTATCAAGTTCTTATTTCCATGGGTTATTTAGGTTCCAATATGACTTTACCTTCCTCGTCAAGTTCTGGCAATATTGTTTGAACTGAGAGCATGTCAACTATAACCTTATTTAAGCATGAAAGATGGAAAACTAGGTGCACCCTTGAAGATGTAGGAAGCTCCAATTTAGATGCCATAGTACCAATTTTTGGCAACACCTTGCAAGGACCATAATACTTTGGTGATAATTTATTATCATTCTTAGCTTGCTTGAGGGATATTTGTTTGTATAGTTGTAGCTGTAAAAATACCCGATTGTCTACATTAATACTTATTTCACTATGATGTTGATCATTCTGTTGTTTCATTCCATTTTGTCCCAAGTGAGGTTATCCTTTAAGAGTTGGAGAACTTGTTGTTCATGCTCTATGTGATCTTCCATTACTTGAACCTTAGAATTTTCTCTTAAGGATGACATGATGGATGTTGGATCATATCCATAAAGTTCGATAAATGGGGTCATTTTTGTTACAGTATGGAAGGAAGTGTTACACCACCATTCAGAAAGAGGTAACCATTTGACCTATTATGTTTGTTTATCAGATACAAAGAAACAAACATATCCTTCCAAATATTTGTTTATTGTCTCAGTTTTTCCATCTGATTGAGGATGATAAGATGAGCTAGGAGCTAGTTGAGTACCGAGACAACAAAATAATTCCGTCCAAAAATTTCCATTGAAAATAGGATCTCTATCGCTTACAATAATTCAGGTTACAGATGTCAAGCTTCAATATTTTTGGTGTCATAAAGGGTTTTTATGGTGAAGAATCCATTTTCACCATCGAAAACAATATTAAATGACTCCTACCATCAATTTCTTTAGGAACAAAGTTGGATTCTAGTAAGTTTTGGCTCTGTGGGCAAATTTGTCACCTCGGTAGACAATGCCAAAAAAAACCAAAACGGAAAACATATTAATGAAATCAACTTTAAAAGACCCAATATGATTTAATATTATGATTTCATCCCTAGGAGTAAAGACTTTTCTATGGAAAAGAATAAATGTACTTTTATAATCATATTTTCAACTTATATCCTTATAAGTTTACTCACATTTCATGTGTGCGTACTTGTACTAATGAATACCAGAATTTTCGATGGAAAAGAATAAATGTACTTTTATAATCATATTTTCAACTTATACCATTATAAGTTTACTCACATTTCAAGTGTGTGTACTTGTACTAATGAATACTAAGTCTGCAAGATTTTGAGTAGACCTACAGAAAGAAAAAGTTTAAAAAAACATGGAAATAAGTGTTTGTTGAAAGAAGCACAATTTTCGCCTTTTTTTCCAATTAGAAACATGTCTTTTCATTTTTTCATGAAATATATCTACTCAAACGTATGTAGAGTAGGTAATGAATTCCCATAATTAAAATTCAAATAAAATAATAAAGAAATAAATTAAAAATAAAAAAATACAAATTTTTTTATTATTTTCTTTTAAATTTCAGGAATACTATTTATTATTTTTTATTCTCTTTTTGTTGTTTTTTTTTAAATCTTCTTTTAGAATTCAAAATTCCCTTATTAGAAAAATGTACTATTAGAGTGGATCATATACTTATCTACCTTCATCAATTTCTTGGTGAAATTGTTGACTACTCCTTTAACACAAAATCTAACACTATTGAATAATATAATAAGAATCTAAAATAAACTCAAATAATGATATTAAAATACCCCAGATGCGGGTGATTGAGGCAGCATTTACGATGAAGAGACAAGGGTGGGGCGAGGCAGTTCGACACTTGCCCACCTAGTACATAGAGTTAAATACATGTAAGCAGGAGAGCGCTTGACATGCGCGAAGTGTAAGGTTAAATAGATCACATTCCAGTGGCTCTGGTCCTCACCTTTTGTCTACTGTGACAGTTCTTCTCTCTGCACGCTCGGACCTGTAAGAGATGATGGCATTCTTCAATGCTGCAGTAATGGAAGAGGCTTCTCGAGGCATGCTAGGAAAGGTTAAGGCCAGGCTCTATTTTGGGTTTACGATGAAGTCATTTGGGTTGTTTCACTTGGCTCATCCCCTCGCCTCAGGTCTCATTTCGGTTTTTAGGCTATCTGCGGTTAGCTCTATTTTCTCTGAGGGATTTCGGTACTTTCTAGGGAAAGTCTCTTTGGAGCTTGGCTCGGACCTCTTGGAGTGGCTCCTGCTACTCCTCTCTTTCCTCCACCGGGTCTCAAGCTCTTATCTGGTGGTCATAGTCTTGACTTTTCTTCATCTGGTCTCAGGCTTTTTCTCTGGCTTCGGGTGGTGGGTTTTGAGTTGTGTGTTCATAGCCTCTGTCCCAACAATTTGTCATCTAGTCTCGGGCCTCGTCTCCGATACAGGGTAATGGGATATTATCCCTGTCAATCCAAAGGTCACCCAAACTTTCTCTGGAGAGAATCACTTAGTGTTCAATTTGGTTTTGCTGGTGAAGGGCATCCGCCAGCTCCCCTCATGGTCTCGGTGTCTCTGTTGCTCCGCCAGCCTAATTGCTGCTCGACTTATTTGGCATCTCATTGTCGCACCCTCACAGATGGCTCGACTTTGCCAAAGAATGGGGTGACAAAGAGGCTAGCCCCGGTGAGCGCCAACAAGCTCGTCTTCTGACTCGCCTTCCCTCTCTAGTGAATTGTTTGTTGGTCGCTACCCCAGCACGCGCAGTGGGAGAGGGCGGCTCCGACGCTCCAAACACCACCCTGGACCTCCTTCCTCATTTGGCTCTATAATTTTCTCTTTTAATAGTTCCCTGCATCGGCCTAGGATAACGGCTCACATCACGGTGGTCTTCCATGAGACTACTCAGATGGAGGACTCTGATTCTCATCCGGGAGGCTCGGGAGTAGTCTTTGTTCCTTCTCCTTCCATCCAGCTAGGAATTGGAAATGCGCCTTGGCAGGATTTGAGTGTTCAAGGTTGTAGCACTCAGGATGCGGAGATGATGCCGGTTGACCTTGGCCCCTCTGATCAAAACGTGGCTCAAGCTAAGGATGTGCCAGAATTCGGATGGTAATGTATCGTGGAAGAACCACAAGATGACTAGAGAGCTCTCCCTGGCGTCGTTTTTGGTTATGATACGTCTATCACTGGGCAAGCTTGTTATGTAAGCTGTGTTGTGGATTTCTTGTGTCTTTTGATGTTTTTGTTAACTATGAAGCACCAGGGGAGTATCATCCCGATCCCCTGCGCAAGCTCTGATTCCTATCTTCTCACCTATTTTCACTTGACATTTCTGCCTGTCATTAGAGCAGAGTCTTAACTTCGGTCTCTATGTAATTATATTTCTCTACTTTGTTGATAGAATTAGTCTCACTCAGAAAAAAAAAATAATGATATTAAAATAGCTCGTATAACTTTCCAGAGTCTACCTATTTTACTTTTATTGTTATAGGTAGAAAATGTTAAGTTACTATTGAAAATGAATTACTTTTAACCAAAAAGTTTTGTTAACATTATAATAGACTTGCTAACTATTTCACATCCAATAGTAATTTCAAAGATATTTTAATTAAAAATTTTCAAGAGTAAAGTTATCATTTATTTATTTATTTAGGGAGAAATTAATTGAAATTATATATATATATAATATATATATATTGTATTGTATTGTATGTGTGTGATTGGATGGTAAAATAAGAAAAGAAAGGGAGTGGAGGGAATTCGCGTTTTAGATATTTTTTAAGAAGAGAAAGTGTGTGATCCGTTTTATTGTTTAAGTTACTTTACATTTCTTTGCTAAATGGTTAAAATAATATGTTTTTTAGGTTCTTGATAGGTTATTTTGTGTTTTAAACTTTATATATTTAAGCTAGTAAAATGGGTAAAGCTTTTTGAGTTATTATAAGTAAGTATTAAGTTTGAATCGCCTTATTATATGGAGAGTTTTTTATCTTTCACTTTTATAGTTTCATTTATAGGGATGTCTTTTTAAGGATGTTGACTTCGTCATTGTTATGATTTTTATATTTTGGTTGTATTTTCTTTTTATAAGTTTTTCTACTCAAATTATGTAAAAAATGAGAAGATTCTAATCAATGTCACTTTTCCAAATGATATCCTTGTATTTCTAGGGTCATACAGTTTTGGAGCATGTCCGTGAAAGGATTAGCTTGGTTACTCTTCATGTTCCCATGAGTAGTAAATGCATGTTTTAAGGGAAAATATAGGGATTCTAGGAGACTATATATATATATACACACACACACACTTATTTTCTCTTGAGAGTAGTCCTTCACGTCATTCTCTTAATGTATGATGACCATAGTGATTCTCCTTCATGATTAAGTTGTATATTTGGTTGGAGGGATGAATCAATCTTTTAAAGGGTTGTATTATCAATGTAGTTTTCTTAATGGTGCATCATGTTCTTCACCAAAAAATATCTTGGGATAATCTAATCATATTCTAGTCACATTCACTTTTTGTTTCAAGGTTATATCATGAGTATCATCAAAAATGGTGATGTCTTTACTTAATGTTCCATGTCATTGCATAATTTTACCTTGGTAATTTTTTTCTGCAAATACTATTATCACTTTTGCATAGGTAAAATCCCCTTTATGTATACATTTTCACCACAATTCAACATTTTTCCTTGGTAAATTATATATCACATCATGTTATTATATTGTGCCTCATGAAAAGTAACTTTCACAACCACATTCCACTTCACTACATCCCATAAAAGGTAAATGATAATTTTACCTCTAATTCACTAACTTCTAAAGTATATTGACATGTCAATTCTAATTTTATTAATTTTTCTAGTTGTGAACACACCTAATTTGTTTATGATATTTTAATGAAGTCATAAATTTCAGATTTAGTGCCTAAGTATTTGCCTATGAGCACTTCATTTTTCTAATTCTTCATTGAGGTCATTTCCTTAAGTTTCACTAGTTAATTTTTCACTAAGATTTGTCACTTAAAGTCAATGATGTACATCTCACACTAGGTGGTCCCTCTTTGGCATCGATGTTGAGGCAATATACAACTTATACTAGATTACCCTCAACTTAGCCTATATGTTTCTCACATGCTATATCATTCATCACTTATCTTTAACACATGATTTGAGGAGCTAGTGTAAGTTTTATATGATTAGCGAGGATAATTACTCATGCACCATATGTTTTTATACCATCCACATAATGCACCTTATGTTGGCATTATGACATAGGTTTGGCACTATGACATAGGTGTTGTCCTTGATGGAAACTCACTCAAATGACAGATCATAGTTCAGGATCATAGAATGAAGGAAAAAGAGGTATACACAGGTTCCTCATAACCTAACCACATATACACGCAGGTTCGTAGACCAAAATGTGCATATGCATCTACACACACTTTCACGCAAGGAAAAGTGCATAGATGTTGGAAAACTTGGTTTTTCTCCATGGTATTTGGTCATTGGTATTTTGACCCATGGTATTGGTCCAAGGTATCTTGTCCGAAGTATTGACCCCAGGTATTTGGTCCAAGGTCTTTATTCTAAAGTGGTTTTGGACCATGGTATTGAGTAAGGCCTAAGACTATAAAAGGAGGAGGATATCATTAGGGAAAGGGACTCAAGCATTGAATATCTAATGAAGAGCAAGATCTAGAATACTAGTCGTTGAGTTATGGTGCATAGCTGGATCTGAATCAAGGAGGAACCTGTGCACTTGAAGAAGGATAATTTCTATTGATGGGTCAAGATGTTTAGGCTTGAAGAGAAGTATCTTTGTGTAGTTTTGATCTTTTATAATTGGCGCATGTCGTAATCTGTAAATCTGATGATTTGGGTATAACTAATTTTTGAATAGTTGTAAACGTTAAATCATCTTTTACATATCTGTACGCACGTTTAGTATAGGAAAGGCGTGTATACACGCTGGTTTGGCATTTCAAAACAGCGTATATGTAGGTCTGCCTTCAGATAATAGCGTATGAATGCAAGTTTGAAACATTGAAGTAGCGTACATCTCATAAAATAAGTTTTAGCTAGTTCTATTTGCTATTGCAGTGTTTTGGGTCCTGCATTGGGTTCTAGTTACTCTTACTGTGTTCTTGTTATAACATTCAAAAAAGTGATAGTTTGATTTAGTTTGGGTTGGTGCAAAGGAGATTGATTGATGCAGATATATTTGATGTTTGATTGATGTTATTGATTGATCCAGTCTGAAAATTTATGAAACATGTTCCCTAGAAGAAAATAGAAGGTTGTAGCCTTCTGTAGGTCAACACCTATGTACTAGTGTACACAGCAGCTAGTAAAAGAGCTAGGGGGTTGTAGCTCCCTTCCAGGGGAAGCTGGAGAATGAGAGAAGGTTGTAGCCCTTTGCAAGTAGAATCCTGCGTACTGGTATAAGACTGCACCAGTACAAAATTTGTAAAAAGAAGTCTCTTATTAAAGAAAGATAGGGATGATTGCCGCAGGTGGTTTTCAACCACATTGGGTTTCTAGCTTATATCTTGTGTTCATGTGTGTGATTGTTTGTTCTGTTTATTGCACCTGGTTACTGTTTATATGGTTCTGATACACAGATTAAGGATCAACTTACCAAATTATAAGTTTTCAAGATATACGTTGGTTGCCCTAAATACAGTTGCGCATACACGCAAGTTTCACTGACAAAAGTAGTGTATATAAATTTGTGTATGGAAATGTAAAATTGTTAAATTGTTAATACTGATTCACCCCCCCCCCCCCCCCCCCCCACCTCTCAATATTATTTCCAACAATTGGTATCGGAGCAGGTCCTTCAAAAGAAGCTTGATCACTTGAAGGAAGATCTATCATCATGAGTACCTACAAAATAGAGGGATCCATTAGACCACTAATCTTCGATGGCAGCAACTTCGTCTATTCGAAGGGAAGAACCAGAAACTATCTTCAATCTCTTGGAAGAAATGTTTGGGAAATCGTGGAAGGAGGATACACATTTCCATTAGCAATTCCTACAGATACTACAGGTAAAAAGCAGTATGAAACAAATGCCAAGGCTGTCAACACATTATTGGGGAGTCGGTCACAATCAGAATTTGTCAAGGTTATGCAGCTCAAAACCAACAAAGAAGTATGGGACAAGATCATTCTAAGTTATGAAGGAGACGACCGGGTAAAACGTGCAAAAGTACAATCTCTCAGAATTCAATATGAAACTCTCAAAATCCATAATGATGAAAGTATAGCTAATTACTTCTTATGTATAGATGAGATTGTTAATCGCATGAAAAACTTGGGTGAAGAGATAAAAGAAGTTAGTGTAGTTGAAATGGTTTTGAGATTCCTATCTTCTAAGTTTGAATCAAAAGTTTCTGCCATAGAAGAAAATCAAAATCTTCAGAGTATTACTATGACACAGCTGCATGAAATCCTAATTTCTTTCGAAATGAGGAAAAGGGGTCCATCAGATATCAGAGAAGCCACATTCAAGGCTTCGAGAAGAGAAGAGCTCAATGAATCGAGACACTTTTGAGAAGGAGAGGAAGAAACAAACTTTGTCAAGAACCTTTAACAAGGTTCTAGGAGATTCAGAGGTAAACTGCCTTTCAAATGCTTTACTTGTGGAAGAGTCGGTCATTATGTAGAAAAACGTCCTCATAAAGATAAGATGGATAAAGGTAAGGAACCAACAAAATGGAATAGAAAACAAAAAGTAAGTAAGAAGAGCTACTATACACATGAAGATAGTGATGGTTTATCAAATAATGATGAAGATGAACATGGTAACGATTATATACTTTTGATGGATTTTGAAGATGATGATTTCTTGGATGCTTTAGATGAAGATGGTCTCTATGAAGAAATTTCTAAACTTGAAATCTGTTTAGAAGAAAAGAGTATGATTATAGATACTCTGACATTCCAACTTGTTGAAAGGGAAAAACACAATGAAAAGTTAGAGTGTGGAATTGTGGGTCTAAGAAAAGATATTGAGAAAACAAAAGCTCTCAATCTTAGGTTTGCTAAAGGATCAGAAACTTTAGATGAAATTATCAAAGTGCAACATTCTCCTCTGATAAAGACAAGTCTCAAATATATAGAAGAAGCATCTCAAGCATAGAAGCCATCAACCTCCAAAAGCTATCTTGATGTAGCAAGGAGAAGTGAACAGGTTGACAATCGTTAGCAAAGGCATAAATAGGTCACTAGGTAAATCGGGTCCAATCTACCTCAAGGATGAACAGAAGCTACAACCTACCTCAGGTAAATCATTTTGCTTCAAGAATGAATGTCAATGGAAACTACAATCATTAGGTTAGTAGATTTGATAATCACAGGAATTTATTTAATGACCAATGTTTTTCATGTCATAACTTTGGACACAAAGCTACTCAATGTGTTGCTTACAAGACCATCATGACTAGAGAAGCACAAAATCAAATGAATATGACTGGGATCACGAATAGGACCTACAATAACTTTTTTGCTCTTGAAAATGAAATAGACTGGTCTATCTGTAACAACTTCGGTCATGAGGATTCCGAATGCAAGAGTAAATTTCAGCAAACATCTCAGAAGGAGAAAGCTTCGTTGGATCCCAAAACATGGAGAAAGAAAGAATCACAAACAGAAAGATGTGGTATAGCCTTGTATGTAGAAGGAAAAGAAAATCAGTGGTACATCGACAGTGGATTCTTGAAACACATGACAAGTGATAAAGAAAAACTTCAGTCATATAATACCTTAGAAAAGGAAAAGAAGGTCTCATTTGGTAATGACACTCTTGCAGTCATAAAAGGTAAAGGCTCCGTTCTCTTAAAAGAAAAAGTTAAAGCTGGGAATGTTATGTATGTAGATGGTCTAAAGCATAATCTATTGAGTGTGAGTCAAATGTGTGATGAAGGAAATGAGTTAGTATTTCGATCAAATGGATGTGTTGTTTGTGAGCTTGATACAGGAGAAACAGTGATCAAAGGTGTAAGAACTCCAAAAACCTATACATACTCAAGGGGGGACAACAATAGTGCTACCAAAGCAAAAATGATGAACACTGGCTAAGGCACAGAAGATTGGGGCATCTAAGATTCCCTCAAATAAGAAAAGCATGCAGATACAAGGTCGTTCGTGATCTTCCAGATATCAACATTCCATAAAATACAATATGCAAATCATGTCAATTTGGTAAGAAAACCAGAGCACATTTCCCTGAGAAGGAAGGATCACCTAGTAAGCATCTTCAACTTGTTCACACTGATTTATGTGTCCATCTAGGAAAAAGTCACCTCGTGGAGAGGAATACATTATATTGTTCATTGACGACTTTTCCAGAATGTGTTGGATAGGACTTATAAAGCATGAAGACAAAGCTTTTGAAAAGTTCAAAGCCTTCAAGCTTTGGTTGAAAGTGAATTAGATCACAAAATCAAATGCCTCGGGTCTGATCGAGGAGGTGAATTTACCTCGAATGAATTCTTCGACTTCTATGAAGAACATGGAATAAGAAGGGAATCTTCAACAACAAGAACTCCTCAGCAAAATGGAGTGGTAGAAAGGATGAATAAAACTGTTCAACAAATGGCTCGTGATGTTCTAGATGAGTCTGGAACTCCTGCAACCTTCTGGGGTGAATCTGCATTTATTGTCATCATTATTCTCAACAAAACAAACGTCCGGGTAAACAACACTCAAACTCCTCATGAACTGTGGTATGATAAGACTGCTACTGTAAAATACTTCAAAGTTTTTGGAAGCAAATGTTACATCAAAAGGACTGATGAAAAACTTGGCAAGTTTGAACCTAGAGCAGATGAAGGCATTCTCCTTGGTTACTCTTCCCGAAGTAAAGGATATAAGCGTTATAATAAAAGACTTGGGAAAATTGTTGAAAGTATTGATGTTGTGGTTGATGAAGCAGGAAAAAATCCAAAGCAAGTAAAAACTGAAGATTATGAAGAAGATGAGGACTATCCTTCCACATCAAATCAAACTAATTCTAAAGAAGAAGAAACCAATGAGGCACTAGAAGAACAGATAATGGAAGAAGAAAAGACTCCATCCAAGTATGTTCAGAAGAATCATCGCGAGACTCAAATCTTCGAGCATAATGAAGCAGGTGTGCAGACAATAAGAACTATTACAGAATCTTCAAGCTATCTAGCATTGCTTTCCTTCGCTGAACCTCAAAATGTCAATGAAGCATGCAAAGATGAATGTTTGGTCAAGGCCATGAATGAAGAACTTGAGCAGATTGAAAAGAATAATACTTGGGAATTGGTTCCTGGGCCTAATGATAAGAATGTCATAGGAACTAAATGGATTTTCAAAAACAAGCTAAATGAAAATGGAGAAGTTATTAGAAACAAGGCTAAACTTGTTTGTAAAGGGTATGCTCAACAAGAAGGTATAGATTTTGAAGAAACTTTTGCACCTGTTGCTAGACTTGAAGCCATAAGAATGTTCCTTTCTCTTTCTAGCTTTCAGAAGTTCAAAGTATATCAAATGGATGTGAAACCTGCCTTTGTTAATGGAGATCTAGAAGAAGAAGTATATATTGAGCAACCAAACATATTCATCCTTGGAAATGATCCAAAACTTGTATGTAGACTCAGAAAGGCTCTCTATGGTGTAAAACAAGCTCCAAGGGCCTGGTATTATTGTGTTGACAAATACCTTCATCAACAATGTTTTTGAAAAGGATCAGGTGATAGCAACATATATATAAAAATTGACAATGATAATTTCTAATACATGTTGTGTATGTTGATGATATCAGTTTTGGTAGCAATGAAGAAGCCATGAGTCAAAACATTGCTTTGGTAATGTAGAAAGAATTTGAAATGTTCTTGCTTGGTGAGCTCACATATTTTCTTGGTTTACAATTTCAACAAAAAAAAGATGGTATTTTTCTATCACAAACCAAGTACCTCAAGCAGATCTTGATGAAATATGGCATGGAATATTCTAAACCAGTATGTAACCCTATGGTAACATGATGCAACCTCAACAAAAATGATGAATTAGCAACAGTACATCAACCAACCTATAGATCCATGATTGATAGTCTGCTCTATCTAACAGGTACCCGACCAGACATCATGCATGCAGTGCAAATTGTTGGAAGATTCCAAGCAAATCCAAAGGAAGCACACCTTCAGGCAGTCAAAAGGATTTTCAAATATCTTCAAGGAACACAAAACTTTTGTTTATGTATCCTAGAGATATAGATCTTACACTTCATGCATATATAGATGCAGATTGGGCAGGAAGCGTAGATGACAGAAAAAGCACTAGTGGTGGTGCATTCTATATGGGCTCTAGATTAGTTTCTTGGTTCAGCAAGAAACAAAGTTCAATTGCATTATTTACAGCTGAAGCAGAATATGTGGCTGCTGCATATTTTTGCACACAACTCCTTTGGATGATGCAAACATTGCAAGACATTCATATCACATGTGCTCCACCCATCTCCATTTTATGTGATAATACAAGTGAAATTCGTATTTGAAAGAATCCAGTCATGCATTCCAAGACTAAGCACATACCTATAAAATATCATTTTCTCTGGGAACAAGTGCTTAAACAAATGGTAAAATTGGTGTATGTTCCCTCCAAGGAATAGGTTGCTGATATATTCACCAAACCACTTCCTAGAGAGACATTTGAATACCTCAGACAGACGCTGGAAGTAGTTGATGCATCATCTTACTTTTGACACTTATCTGTTTCAGAGAATAGTGGTTGTACATGAGTTTCATGAAATGTATCCGTGTACATACGCTGATTGTTGTGGATACAACTACGTATATGTTGGTTTGAAGAATATGAGTGGGCCAGACTCAGGATGAAAAGAGTATGATATCGGTCTAACAGTGATCATCTGGCACAGGTTTAGGGGGAGAATATACTTCTAATAATGCATTATCATTGTTGGCATTACCTTAGAAGTTCTTGGTACAATTTCACACTTATTTTTGATTCAGGTGGAACAGGTGCAGAGGGAAATCATGGTTGCTAGTCTGGATGGTGATTGACAGATGCTACTGATGATAGTTGCTACTGACTATCATAGTCTTGTTTTAGATATTTTGTCTCTTAGTTATGTATAACATTTATTATCAAGGTCATGTAACAACCTATTTTGTTTCCCCACTATGCCTGGGATGGATGATGTAATGTTCTTGTTTTATCAACTATAAACTTTTGATGTATCCCCACTTGGTTGGGTGGATGAGTAAATCTTGGTATAACCCCACTTTGTTGGGAGATGGATGTATGTATGAGCCTTTGGTGATAGGAAGGTCACTTATTATGTATAGAGTCATGTTCTTATAGTAGAACATCTCCTTGCAGACCTTGCTTACAATCAGAGGGAGCATGAACAACACACTTTAGCATATCAGAGAATTCAGCATCTACTCAGGGGGACCATAACCCTTTGCCCATGAAGACAAAGGGGGAGAATGACTTGGGCTTGCCATCAAGTCCAAAGGGGGAGATTGTTGGCACTATGACATAGGTTTGGTGCTATGACATAGGTGTTGTCCTTGATGGCAACTCACTCAGATGACAGATTAAAATTTAAGATCACAGAATGAAGGGAAAAGAGGTATACACAAGTTCCCCTTAACCTAATCGTGTATACATGTGGGCTCACAGGCCAAAAGGCGCGTATGCGTATACACACACTTTCACGCAAGGAAAAGCATGTACATGTTGGAAAACTTGGTTTTGGTCCATTGTATTTGGTCCTTGGTATTTTGACCCATGGTATTGGTCCGAGGTATCTTGTCCGAAGTATTGACCCCAAGTATTTGGTCCAAAGTATTGGTTCTAAAGTGGTTTTGGGCCATGGTATTGAGTAAGGCCTAAGACTATAAAAGGAGGAGGAGATCGCTAGGCAAAGACACTCAAGCATTGAATATCTAATGAAGAGCAAGATCTAGAATATCGGCCATTGTGGTATGGTGCATAGCTGGATCTGAATCAAGGAGGAACTTGTGCACTTGAAGAAGGATAAGTTCTATTAATGGGTCGAGATCATTAGGCTTTAAGGGAAGTATCTTTTCCTAGTTTTGATATTTTATAATTGGCGCATGTTGTAATCTATAAATTTGATGATCTGGGTATAACTGATGTCTGAATATTTGTAAAGGTTAAATCATCTTTTATAGATTTGTACGCTTGTTCAGTATAGCAAAGTCGTGTATACACGGTGGTTCAACATTTGAAAATAGCATATACACAGGTCTGCCTTCAGATAACAACTTATGAATGCAGGTTCGACACATTGAAGTAGCGTACATCTCATAAAATATGTTTTAGCTACTTCTATTTGTTGTTCCAGTGTTCTAGTTTCTACAATGGGTTCTAGTTACTGTTACTGTGTTTTGGTTACATGATTCAGAAAAGTGATTGTTTGATTCAGTTTTGGTTGGTGCAAAGGAGGTTGATTGATGTACATATATTTGATGTTTGATTGATGTTATTGATGGATCCAGTCTGAAAATTTATGAAACGTGGTCCCTGGAAGAAAAGTGAAGGTCGTAGCCTTCTATAGGTTAGCACCTACGTACTAGTATACACATCAGCTAGTACAAGAGCTAGGGGGTTGTAGCTCCCTTCCAAGAGAAGCTGGAGAATGAGAGAAGGTTGTAGCCTTCTGCTGGTAGAAGCCTACGTACTAGTATAAGACTGCACCAGTACAAAATTTGTAAAAAGAAGTTTCTTATTAAAGAAAGATAGAGACGATTGCAGCAAGTAGTTTTCACCTACATTGGGTTTCCACCTTATATATTTTTTTCATGTGTGTGATTGCTTGTTCTGTTTATTGCACATGATTACTGTTTATATGGTTATGATACACAGATTAAGGATCAACTAACCAAATTATAAGTTTGCAAGATATACGCTGGTTGCTCTAAACAAAGTTGTGTATACACGCAAGTTTCATTAACAGAAGTAGCGTATATCAAGTTGTGTATGGAAATGTAAAATTGTTAAATTGATAATACTGATTCACCCCCCCCCCCCCCAATCTCAGTATTATTTCCAACACCTTATTCATTCATGCACACATCCCTCGGTGGCGCACTCAATTATGAGGAAATATTCCTTCCTCAAACAACCATGTTGACACCTTGCACACATGTTAAGTGACCAGTAATAGATTGGTACGGTTAAAAGGTGTAAATTTGGACATACTCTTAGGAGATATTTTATGAAACTAGCTCACAAAAAGATAGAAAAGTTAGATCAACGCCTTAGAAATAAGCCTCTTAGAGGGGGCAACCTCCTTTACATTACACAAATGAACAATTCTTAAATGATACAAATGACAAAACATCCTTTCTATGTATAAGAGTCTACAGGGTCATAATGTAATCAGAGCTGACATAACAACAATAATGTAAGGGCACAACAATAACAATAGTTGGCTTCTATGGGGAATAATAATAACAATATGGGTTCTACATGGAAACAACAATATAATAATGGGGTTGCACTAATAACAATAATGGGTTACACTAGTAGTATAGGGACCTGTCATGCCCATCTCCTAAAAAAAGTGTTGTCCTCAATGCTTGAGTAGTTCTGGATGCTTCTGTATAAAATTCTCATCCTCCCATCTGGAATCTTTAGTGGGTAAGCTCTTCCACTTGATGAGTTACTGTGATATTGATCGATTTCATAGCTGCGAGGTTCTTGCTTCTGTGATTGCTTCAGGTTCCAATATGATTTTTCCTTCATTGTAAAGTTTCGACAATATTGTTTGAATTGGGAGCTTCTAACTTATAAACTTCTTTAAAGCATGAAACATGGAAAACTGGGGGCACTTGGGAAGATGCAGGAATCTCCAATTTGTATGTCATAGTACCAATATTTTATAGTGCATTGTAAAGACCATAGTACTTTGGAGATAATTTATTATCCTTCTTAGCTTGCTTGAGGCACATTTTTTTGTATGGTTGTATTCGTAAAAATACTTAGTCGCCTATATCAAAACTTCTTTCGTTGCGATGCTGGTTTTCCTATTGTTTCATTCAATTTTGTGCCAATGTGAGGTTATCCTTTAAGAGTTTGAGAACTTTTTGTTGTTGAGTGTCTACTTTAACACGTTCATGAGATACAATATGGCCCAATTATTCCACCTCTTGTACTCCAAAGAAACATTTGGAGGTTTTTGCATATAGTTATTTTTTATCCAATAGTCCAAGAACTCTATCAACATGTTGAACATCATCCTTCCAAGACTTGTTATAGATTAGTATATCATCAAAAATTACTAACACAAATTTCTAAGGGTGGGTTTGAAAATGTATTTCATCAAACCTTGGAATGTAGAAGGTGTATTGGTAAGACCAAAACGCATGACCAAAAAATCATAATGACCCTCATGCATTACAAATATTGTTTTTCAAATATCTTCAATCTTCATTCTGATTTGATGATATCCTGCATGAAGGTCGAACTTGCTGAAGTAAATTTCTCCATGCAATTCATCCAATAATTCATCAATGAGAGGAATGGGAAATTTATTTTTAATAGTGAGCTTGTTGAGCTCTCTATAATCCAGACACCTATGCCATGCTCCATCCTTCTTGTGCACCAACACTACTGGAGCATAGAAAGAACTTTGACTAGGTTGAATTATACCAACCTCTAGCATTTCTGTAACTATGCGTTCAATTTCACTCTTTTGTGAAAAGTAATATCTGTAAGGCTTGATGTTTGGAGGAACACTTCCTGGAAAATGAATAGCATGATCATGATCAAAAATAGTTTTGAGGCCTTTTAGAGTCTCAAATACCATAGAATGATATGAGGAAGTTTGATGGCAATGATCGTATTCGAAATATAAAGATGCAATACATACCTTTTGTAACAGTTGCACCTCATGTAGATCAAAATATTGCTCCATCTATAGTATCCAATTTACCAGATCCTTGCCATCAAACTTCCTCATATCACATTTTCTTGATTTTAGGAGCTCAATCCTCAAACGACTGTCAATCTATGATTTCGGATCTTCCAGTTCTGAAATCATGACCTGTAGTAGTCCTTTGCATCCTCTTTCCAATGCCACCAATCTAATGGAAATTGGATTTTCCAAGAAATAGTTATGCATGATCTCCCAAGATGACCTGATTATATACCTTTTCAGAAGATCAAACTTGTATGAAGTGCCACATGTCACTATTTCAACCTTCGTATTTGAAAAAGATACACAAAAAACTACAATCCATCCTATTTCTGTAACTTCTTACGAAATTTCAATCTGATGCTCAAAGAGACAGTTATGACGATTTTCCCCAAGTCACTTGTTTGGGATGTAATTCAGGAGCTTGCGTAAAACATAAATGTCTTGGACTGTATCTCTGAAAATATAGTGAAACAAGATCTAAAATTTTGGGCTACACTTCCCCATTCGTTCTTATCAAATTGGTTTTAATTTTAGAGTCTGAACCTTCGTAGAAAACAAATTATAGTGACAAGTTCACGATCACCTGTTTGAGATGAAATTATGGAGCTTACAAAAATCCCTAAATTTTGCATATCATACCTTCGAAAATATAGTAAGACAAGATCTGAAATTTATACGTAAGGTTTAGAAAGATTTCATCTCAAACGGTTTTGTTTCTTAGCTTTTGAAACAGCGCAGAAAAAAAGTTATAACGAAAATTCCATGAAAACCTGTTTGGAGCAGCGGAACCCTAGAATCCAAAGCTCTGATACCAATTGTTATGAAACCAGCTCAAAAAAAGATAGAAAATATATATCAACGCCTTAGAAATAAGCCTCTTCGAGGGGGAAACCTCCTTTACATTACACAAATGAACAATTCTTAAATGATACAAATGACAATACCTCCTTTCTATATATAGGAGTCTAAGGGGTCATAATGGAATCAGAGCCGACATAACAATAATAATGTAAGGCCACAACAATAACAATATTGGGCTTATATGGGGCATAATAATAACAATATGGGGACTACATGGGCACAACAATATAATAATGGGGTTGCACTAATACCAATAAGGTGTGACACTAGTAGTATAGGGACCTAACAAGATATCATTCATTTGATGAGTACTCATTTCCCTAATTGTATGAGGAATATTTTTTAGCATGATAGATTTAGGCTTTACTTCATCAATGTGGACACAAATTTACATTTTTCAAGCCTTCATTCATTCTATCTCTTGAAGAATATATGAATGGAGGAATACCTTATTGTGCATATGGTTGTTAAGTGGATGTAAGGAACTATTGACTAACATGCATTTGCCTAACAAAGTACGTTATTGTTATATCCTAGTCAAAGCATCAATACAGCTCAAAAAACAAAGGTTCACTATTTTATGGAGCAATTTTATACTAATTCTTCATTGAAAATATTCTAAAATAAACATTTAAGCATTGCACTTGACATTGAATATTTGTCTACAAGAGTTCTGCTGTAAATGCAGTTATACTCTTGGAAAATTATTCATATATTTAGAAAGTCATTATACTAATTTGATAGTGGAATATTACTATTATTTGAGGTGTTTAATTCTAGAAGAACACCATCATCATGGAGTTTGTACATTCAATACCCATGCACACATCTGAGAGAGTATCTTACATCATTGATTAGCAATTTCTCATTATTTTATTGGGATAGTTATTTATGTGAGAGCCCCTTAGACATGAAGAATATGAATGGCACTAATTTCTTTATTTTTATCATGAACATGAAGATAGACGAAAGTGACATGGATTTATTCTCATCTAGAACATTGTATCCAAGAATTTTCTATGGGCTTGTTCAACATCTTAGATAGTTATTGTAAATGTCTTAATTTTTTTTTAGGAAAAGTAACACTTTTTTTTAAAAGGTGAATTGAGTTGAAACTAATAAAAATATTTTCTCTCCCCATTATGTACTTGGGAACTGTTGGAATAGAAGAACTTGTGAGGATTATACTACAAGATTTTAGAGTAAGTTAAAATTAATTATTAGATGTTATAGGTTAATGTAGTATACCAAGGAGGGATAATTTAGAGTAAAGAGGGAGGCACCCAAGGGAATAATGCAATGTAATGATGATAAATAAATGGGTCATAATGAGTAAATAAAATGTGCAACCCACATTCTGCTTGTGAGCACAAGTAGTTAGGGAATATAGTGGTAAGCCCATTGTATTAGATGTATGGTAATTAGAGACCCTTGGTAATTTCCCATGGTGTTGTATGTATGAAGCCTATATAGAGGCTAGAGACTTTCCATTGAGGGATGTCAAGGATTGTTTTTCTATTGACATGCATTAGCTTGGGGATTGATCTCCTTCCTTAAGGAATGGTTGTATGGTGTTACTCTACCTCAAGGGTTTTCCATTAATAAAATATTTTAGTTCTATTATCTCGTGTGTGATTTCTTGGGAATATTTTCCATTGTTATACATTTTTCAGGTGAGATCTACTAAAATTGGTATCAGTGCTCTTTCTGGGGAAAGAGAGAAGATATTTTCTTTTCATATTTTTGCTGGAATTTTTTGGGCAACGAGTTACAAAACAAATATAAAAAAATTGGTGTAAGATTTGAAAAAATAAATAGTAAATATGAATTCCTAGCAAAAAAATACCCAATTAAAAAGAAAAATTGTTTGAATTGAAGTCCGAATGAGAGAGATATCATTGATTTAAAATTAATTGTTTTATAAAAAAAAGTTATGATGGAAAATTCGTGGACGACGGATCTCTAGTAATGTTTTGCATTTTTTGTGCAAAATTTCAAAAAAATAATTACATATCTAGTATCCTCTTGAAAAATAACCCCATTTCAAAAACAAATTGGTTGAATCAAATTATAAATGAGGGAGATATCATTGATTTAAAACAAGGTCTTTTTTTTCAGAATTTTTTGTGACAGCCGAAAAATGCAGCATAGATATGAGTTCATAGAGTGCCCAGCTTGTTGTTCCAATCACATGGGAAGCGATAGAATGGTCATTCAATTTCTAAAATAGGTTATAATAAGGATTCTGAGCCATATCAACTGAATTGTGGCCATTTTAAAATTGCCGCATAAAGTAGTTAACTTTTTTCAAAAACCTCATTCTACTTCAAGGCTGCTACTGAGATGATTTTTACAAGACATGATGATGTTACCACTATTCAATAATTTATACAATCTCGCACGTATTAATGGCCACTATTTTGGAGTATCTACATAGGGTATTATTTGGAAGATGAGGCAACTATATGGTGAAGTCACTTGAGAGTGATTTTCTGAAGATATGTCCTCCTAAAGAAATTGAAAAAAGTACTTTTGGACAAAAGGTCTCATAATGGAAAGAAGGAAAATGAGAAATGTAAAGGGTTATTTTCTACTAGTATCTCCTGATTAGAGATTCATGGATGTATTCAAAATGAGAAGATCGTTTTGTCTATCAATCCTAGTTGAAAGAATAATTTTATTAATGTTAATGTGGCATAAACTTACAAGTTCCATCAAAACATATTGCAAAAAAATAGCTTGATAATGAGGATATTCAAATTTATAAATATTTGAAGATTGCTATGGATAAGTATATGTTGCATTCATATTTTTAGACTTCATATATGGATAATGTAGATGTTCTTTTTGGGATACAATTGGAGGGAATAAGATTAGGAACTAGGCATAGACTATGGAGGTAGAATCACAAAGCTCTAATGACACAAACATGTTAGATAATGAGCCTTTTATGGTCAAAAATCAAACACAAACAAAAAACCAAGTACCATAAAAAGAACCATACAACACTTAGGCATGAATAGTGGAGAAATTAATGAAAGATATTCCATCAGTCAAAGTTTCAACATATCACCACCCGCATCACACTGCAAGAAAACAACCAAAAAGGTTGAAATGAATTATCAACAAGGACAGAAACCCATGTATAGAGAGGTGTGATGATCCACCCATAGCACATCAACAAAAAGAAAACACCATAACCATCTTCCATCTCAAGTGAGTATGGAATTAGCTACATTGAGTGTTCACCTTTCTTTGGGATGGCTAGATGCATGTGCATGGTATGAGTGGACTACTCTTTTGAGTAGATATTATTATTTGTTGTAGAATTGAGACTTTTGTGATCTGTCATAGTTATAAGAGTAGCTTCGACGTAAATCACATAAAATTGACCTTTGTCGACGCGTTTCGAACCAACTAGTGTGGTTCATCGTCAGGACAAGTTGAAGACACAGATCTAGCCTAGCAAGTTAAATACACTGAGCAGAGACTCCAACGGCTATATAACGGCTATAATTGACCCTAAGACCCAACTCTACTATTATTAATAAATTTAAAATTATTATGATTTTTATAATATTAAATTCGATAAAACAATATCTATATCGAATTAGTGAATTAGGTGTGTTGACTAAGACTTACGTATATTTTTAATTAGAATAAACATTAGGTTATTTAATTAATATTACTGGTTGTTAAAATTATATTAGTTTGAAAGATTACTTTTGAAGAGTTTATGTTATTATTATTACATTTATTATATTAGAATTAATAATAAAATAATA